>PVKS010006067.1:0-81240 GCA_004027875.1 Aplodontia rufa
TTTGTTCTTTTCTTCCAAAATAATTTTCCCATCAAAACTCATAGCAGGCAGCATTCCCTGTTGAAAAAAGACTACATTCTCTTTTTTTAAACCAAAGTACTTGTGCTTTGTGAAAAATTCCTTTGTCGACTCCATTGTTCTGCCACTGGTCATTATATACCTTACAAGAGAAAAGTACAAGTTTCTCTAAGCAACAGTGTGCTATGTGAATTAGGGAAAAATAAAGTTTTACCTGTTTCCTGATTTAAAGAATACCTTTGAGAGTACCATCTTCTTATTTTTACTTCCTTTTGTCTTTTTCCTGGTAATACAAATTCACTAGCTGGCTATTCATAAGGAATTCCTTCCAATTATTAATATTATTATATAATTTCCTTTAATCTATATAATAATATTAATACCTCCTGCAGTAAAGAATTTATAACTATGCTTAGGTAAACATTTAGAACTCTGTAAAAACATACTCTAAATTTAAAGCTTTTATTCTAAATAAATGGGGAGAAAAGATAACTGCAATAGAGTCTAATGATCTCTTTGGTTCTTTTTTTAAATTAAAATTTAAGATGGAATTTGGGCTCTGTCACCTTCGACTTAGAATCAAAGAAGTATAATTATATATTATATTGTCATAAAAATTCAATTTATGCTAGTATGGCAAAGGAAAAAAATTCTACCCAAAATCACAATTAGTAACTACAGTATTTTGAGGGCTTTACTAGAAATATAAACTATATGTAAGTAGGAATTTTTCTGTTGTGGTGATGGATTAATCCCCAGCACTTAGGGAGCAGACACTCAATTAATATTTGTTGAATGAATAAATGAATGAAGGAAACAGTATGATTCCCACCATAGTAGATAATCTATTTATTTATCAAATTATTCTAGGTATTCTGAACCTTAGTACAGAAACTCGGAGCTCGATTTAGAAGTTGACAAAAGCGGTGGGTAAACTGTTCTGCATGAGAAAAGAACAGAAATTCTGAATTGTGAGAAGATGGAGAAAGAGGAAAATCCAGCATGATAGTGGGAGGCCAGGGCCGTAAGGAGAATGTTGGTCACTTGGAATACAGATGTCCTTTATAGAAAAAAAGCACAGGAATCAAGATGAAAAAACAAAATAAATAAAAATTTTTAAAAACTGTGTTGAGAAGAGCTAAAAATTAAAAATAAAAATAAAAAGCTGGAGGAAAGAAAATGTTTTCAAAGGCATCAGAAAGCTACAGAAGCAATACAGACTGGAGCAGAAATCCGAAGAGGAAGAATCTGCGGAAGGGGGAAGTAAGGATATCCAGCTGCCGTGTCCTCAGGGCATTTGCTGTGTGTGTTGGAGTGTCTACACTTGGACCAAACGCTGCTGCTGGGGGACAGAGAAGCCCGGCAGTTTTTGTTGGTTACATAAGGCTAAAATAACAAGATTAGGGACTTGAGGCATATCAAACACACAGCTGGTTCCCCCCTCAAAACTTCCAAAACTGCTCTGGGAAAATGATTAAAGAACTTCTAAAAAGTAGATCAGTTTCCTGTAATCTCCTGGTGTTTAGGACACAATCACAAAAGTAGAGGGCCCGAGAATCTGTCATACTATGAGTGGAGGCTGAGAACACCAATTTGACCTATAGCAGGGAAATCGCTGCAATTTTCCATTTGGTGTGTATGTGGAAGAGGTGAGGGTGGGGGAGGACTAGATAACCTGATACTTAAGGATACACTTAGCCATCCAGAGTAGTAACTGAAAATAGACCCATACCATGTCATCATGAAATGTCAGCTACTAAAGGCAAGAAACTCTATATGCTTTAAGAGGAGAAAAAAAAAAAAAAAGGAGTCAGAATGGCATGAGATACCTCAATAGCAATGCTAAACAATAAAGCAATGCTCTCAAATACAGAAGAAAAAAATTTCTATACCTACACATACTATCAATCAGTATGAAGTACACTAGGAGAGTCCACAGAGTACCTAAAGGTAATTCTAAAGGTACTTAGGGACATAAAAGCTGGAAGTGAGTCTATATTGTTAATTAGAGCCTTAGAGGTCATCTATCTAGCTATAAGATACATTACTTCTAATATATTTAGTAAATTATACCTCCTAAGAAAAGCAGTAGTAACAGAAAATGTATTTTCTTACAAATAAGGTGTCTGTCCATTTTGAATATTATAAAACATATGTGTTCTGATATTCCCATGAGATATGTCTTACCATGGAATGATGCATTTGTTTCCATAACGTTTTTCAGCTAACTGTTGTAGCTTCAGGATTCGCTCTGCTTGAATTTGAAAAAGTGTCTTATGGGATGGCAAACCAACATCATACATTCCCTTGGGATATGCAACTCCAAGTCTTGTCCCCTGCCCACCAGCTAGAAGAAGAACTGCTACTTTGTTCTGAGAAATCTGGAAAAGCCCTAGGAAAGAAAACACTTGTATCACAAAAGCTCTACAACTCAACATACAGAGGTATTAGCAAAGACTCACCCAATCTGACTTAGGCATGAAGATCATGGATGACTATCAACAAAAATTTTTTTATAATTAAAATAAACTAATGTACATCAAACACCAAAAAATGAATCATATACTTTATGAACTAATAAAATGTTTCTGATAACATTAGGATACAAAGAGCAAGAGATGTTATACACTTATCAGCTGTGGCAAGTCAAGAAAAAGATAAAAGAAGATACCAAGCTTTCAGGATGTTACCACTGGCCTAATAATCAATAAATAATAAGCAGTAATCAACAAGCATGCAAATACACTAGGCAAGCTACTACCCTGTAAATACAACAGAAGAAAACTTCAGCTGGGAAAATAAAACGGATCCCCAGGCTCTAAAGTTAGGACACCTGGTCTGAAACATTGCTCAACTGAATGAGCTGTGTAAACACAAACAGCATTAGGAGACTTTGTACAGTGTGGGAAATGTTCTATATCTTGACTGGGATGGTAATTATATACTTGTAAAAACATAAAATTATCCATGTTATATGTAATTATACTTTAATAAAATTTGAACTGAAGGTATAGCTCAGTGGGAGAGCATTTGCCCAGCATGTGTAAGGCCTTAAATTCAATCTCCTGTGCCTGTTTAAAAAATAAATAAATAAATAAATAATTTCTTTGCAAAAATACCTGCTGTAGGGGCTGGAGCAGTGGCTCAGTCGTTATTGTACTTGCCTGGCAAGCATGAGGATGCAGGTTCGAACCTCAGCACCACATATACATGAAGTGTTGGAGCAATGACAGCCACATGAAAAACTAAATTAAAAAATTGATTTTTTTTAAGAGAGAAGGACAGTGAGAAAGAGAGACAGAGAGAACCAATTTTTATTGAGTTTTTCACATGGCCTTCGTTGCTCAGACACTCAGTTGTGCACGTGGGTGCTGGGGTTTGAACCCGTGCACTTGCACATGCCAGGCAAGCACTGCAACCACTGCTCCAGCCCTCTTCCTCTCTTTAAAAAACAAACAAAAACACCTATTTTAAAAAGTGTGCCATCTACAGCAGCTCAGAAAAAAAAATAAGACTGAGTCTTTTCATAACTCGGTTCTCCTGTCTGTAAATTGTCAATTTTAACCAGTTGAATATTCAGCAATAAGTAACAAATATAATGCTTGAACAAAAATGTTATTCTTTGAACCAAAATGAATTCAAGATGGATCGAAGATCCAAGTACAAACAAATGAAACTAGAAAAGCTATTGTTAAGAAAAAGGCTTTTAATTTGGATTTAAAAAGTGACACCAATATCTTGCTATATTTCATTTCTAAAACCCATTCTATCATTCAAAGATGTACAGTCTCAGCTCCAAAAGGCAGAGAAGTAGTGGGGGAGGGGCTGCATGGAAACTGGGTCTCTGCCAAGCAAGAACAACTATAAAATGTCAGATAATATTAAAGCAATGGTTGGTTTCTGTTCTCGCTTCTGGGTTTCATATTTTCAATAAAATTCTTGGAAATTTTGTGAATGAATGTGGCCACTGGCCATAACTGCAGACTACCATTAATTACAATCAGCCTATAGCATCTGCAGGCTCTAAATCCATGGATTCAACCAACCGTGGATCAAAAATATTCTAAAGAAAAAAAAAACTGTGTCCATACTGAACTTGTACCAACTTTTCTCTTCATTATTCCCTAAACAATACAGTATAACCCTATTTACACAGCTTGTACATTGTTATCAGTACCTTTTAAGGTACTATAAGTAATTGAGAGATGACTTAAAGTATATAGGAGAATGTGTAGTCAATATGAAAATACTAAACCATTTTATACAAGGAACACAAGCAGCCAAAGATTTTGGTATCTAAGGAGGGTCCTGGAATGAATCTCCCAAAGATGCCAAGGTACAACTATATTATTATCTTAAAATCCTTAGGTAACATAAGCTTATCTAATTTACACTTATGTGTTTTCTTAAAGATAGATACACTAGCATTGTACAATAACTCAACTCCTTAATAAAAAAAAGATATTAGAATCAAAAATATTTCTGAGAGAAAATAAGGGGGCTGGGAGATACTGGGGATTGAATTAGAATAAGTTATACTGCATGCTTTTATAAAAATGCTAATGCTTATCCCATTGTCAAATATATCTAAAAAGAACAGGGGGTGGGAGCAAGGGAGGGGAAGGGGAAATGCTAGAACTGAATTAAAACAAGATACACTCCAAGCTTTTATAAGTATGTCGTTGTACATGTTACATATATAGAAAGTTCTTCATAGCTATGAGAATTATGTTACTATACTTGGGTATATTAGAATAAATATATACCCCAGACAGAGAGGAAAGGGAGGAGGGAAGTAACGGAGTGATAGAGAAGGATGTTGGCCAAATTATACTGCTATATGAAATCCCATCATTATGTTCAACTATAATGCACCAAAAAATTAAAATTAAAAAAATATTTCTGAACATCTTTTAAAAAATTTACAGATACATATTTTGGACACGGTAGCTTTTGTTCTTTTTAACTACATATTTGCCTCATGTGCTCATTTTCTTTTCTTTATTTTTAAAGAGAGAGAGGGACTGTGTGAGAGAGAGAGAGAGAGACAGAGAGAATCAATTTTTATTGAGTTTTTCACATGGCGTTCATTGCTCTGACACTTAGTTGTGTACTTGTGCATGCCGGGCAAGCGCCATAACCGCTGAGCCACTGCTCCAGCCCTCATGTGCTCATTTTACTCTTAATGGAGCTCTTGCCATTCTTCCTGACTTTTTAGTTTTACTTTTCTAAGTTATTTCCCTCAGCTACCTTACCTGAAAAACATGAAAGTCACCCTTCCACAGTCAGCTCCATGGATCACACCTGCTCACCTGATGCCATTCATCAATTCAATGCCTTCCACAGGTTCTAACCATTTATAAAAATATTCCTGCATAAACTTCTCTTTTTGGATCAGTTCCCTCAAGCACTGCTTCATTCCAATTTCCCATTCTCTTCGGTTTTAAAGTTTTGCTAACCAGTAGCTCACAGTGGTCTCATTTATTCCAATAACTAGCACGTGTTTGTTTCCAACACCCTGTTCACCACACTTTCTTCAATTCTTCCCACCTGTGGACCTGATAACCAATCTGGTCACCACTACTTAAACCTAGCATTGAGATGATGCCCACCAGTTGCACATTTCCAGGTGGACACACATTTACATCCATCTCTTATCTAACACAACTGTTATTAGGAATTATAACACAATCCATACGTATTTGTGCTAAACAGGCTTTTGCATAACATCTTCCTGCTGAGGCAGCTGACTTAGGAGCAGACAGAAAAACAGAGGTAAGAAAGTAGTCCCTAAAGCATCATAGTCAGTGGCATGTTCAAACATAGCTGCAGCTACATCAGTTGTCCACAATATAAAATTATATGTACGCTGGCTGAAGCAGTCATCCATTTCAGTTGTGTTACTACAATAAAGCTGCAATGTTTATCAAAAGCATGTAGCACTTAAATTAGTATGTGCTGTATAGTGATAGATTAAAAAACTATTGAAATTAAGTAGAACAACAAAATTCAGTAAGCTTTCTTGTTATAAGGCAATGATACATTATTTCACACTGTATGTGTCAGAACATAAACTGTGTGTGGGCAGAACTGCACCTACCTGAAAAAATAACTGATTACGCATTCCACTAGTCCTGGAAAAATTAACTTTTGTACTTGGCCAATGTGACAATTGGGAAATTATTAAAGTTTCCTATGGTAAAACAACTTCTGCAGAAATATGTGAAAACCTGAAGTTTCAGATTATCATATCATTCTTCTCATCTCTCCATTATAAAATATAAAACTCAATAACTTCCCTAGAGGAGGGAGTTCAATACAGAACGAATTAGAGGTTAAAGAAAAAAATTCAAAATTTCAAACCACAGTGAGACATTTTCTGGGCTGGCAGCTCTCTCCTTGTGTTGTGGGTCCAAGAAAGTCTGAGCACTTTTCCTGATAACATTTACAAGAAATGAAAAGAAAAAAGTTTATGGTGGACTTTTAAGATATTGGATGGTTCCTAATAACTTTCTGTTTGAACTAGCTACTGCCACACATTTTATAGTACACTTTAACCTGGGCATGTGTCTGAAATAAGGAAGGTAAACAGCACAAGTGCTTCTGAAGCCTGCCAGAACATTCTTTAAATTATCAGTACTCTAGGACATTGGAATGGCATCAACAGGCTATTCAACTACCGGAAATAAAGGAAAGCTTATCCAAAGAAGACTTTAGACTTCTAAGTTTTAATCACACGTTATGGATGAAACTGTTTTCCCAAAATGTTAAACACACACAGCAGACTAGTCAGGGAACTATTTGAACCCATTTTAGACATGGGAGAATTATTATGAACTTTATTAGGCATAATAACAGCACTGTGATTAGTATTAAAAAAAACCATATATCTAGAGATGTATACTGAACTATAAAAGGGTAAAAACTGCGTGATGCTTGAGATTTGCCTTAAAATAATACATCAAAGGGAAAAGGAAAGAGAAAGAGTGGTAGATGAAGAGAAAACAGCAAAAAATTAATTTTTAATCAAGGTAGCGTATGTGGGATTCATTATACCATATTTGTCTCTAAATGTTTCAAAATATGCTTGAAAATTTTCATAATAAATTCTTCAGTCAACTACACAAACCATAATGCTAATGTGTGCATATGTGTGTGTGTGAAAGAAAATATGATAAAATATTACCAGTGAGTCTTCAAATCTCTGGTTGTGGGATGGCAGAGCCTTGTATTTTTTCCTTTGTAATGTTTAGTATTTCCCAATTTTTCTAAAATAAGTAATCCTTTTAAAATAAATCAAATCTATTAAAAAATCCCTACACTATAATTCAGAAAATGCAGAAGAAATAATGTCATGAATGCATTCATTACTTCTAAACAATCCAATTGCTTTTCTACTACGCTGTTAAATGACAAAGAAGCACCACTATATTAAGAAAATGTGGTATACATATGCAATGGAGTTTTACTCACACAAAGGCAAATGAAATTATGTAATCTGCCAGGAAAATGGACAGAAATAGAGGACATCATGCTAAGCGAAAAAACCAATACTCAGAAAAATCAAGGGTCGAATATTTTCTCTCATATGCAGAATCGAGAGTACAAAATGGGGGAAAGTCAGGGAATTGGATATCATAAAGATACAAGGGAAGATCAGTGGAGTACAAGATGAAGAGGGAGGGACAAGGGACAGGAAAGGCAAGGAAATGAAGAATGACATTAACAAAATCACACTATGCGCACATATAAGTGTGCCAGTTATGTATATGTAAAAATCACCAATCAAAATCAACAAATCAGGGCTGGAGATGTAGCTCAGTGGTTAAGTGTCCCTGAGTTCAATCCCCAGCACCCCAAAAATAAATAAATAAATCAACCATCAGGAGAGGAAGTAGAATAGGGGGAGGGAGTAGGGAAAGGAAAGGTGGCGGGAGAGGGGGAACAGGGACTAAAATGTAGGAAACATTAAATTCTACGCATGTATGACTTTGTCAAAATGAACCCAACTGCTACATATAAACATAATGCTCTAATAAGTACCATTATGATCAATAGAAAAAAATGCTTCGTAGACAAAAAAGGCTAATACAGAATACAATTATTATTATTTTGTTTTTAGAGAGAGGGACAGTGAGAGAAATGTCAATTTTTTAATTTAGTCTTTTATGTGGCTCTCGTTGCTCAGACACTTCGCTGTAGATGAGGTGCTGGAGTTCAAACTCGCATCCTCGCACATGCCAGGCAAGCGCCATAACCAGTGAGCCACCACTCCAGCCCCTGAACACAATTAATTTTTATAACTGAAACTATTTTTTATTCAAATAAATATGCATTTGTCTTAATAAAGAATGGGGGGCTTCATTAAGCAAATATATTTTCCAGTGTATCTTTACTAAAATGACATTCCTCTCAAATTCTCTTTCAGATCTCAGCTCTGTAAAACAAAGATTCTCCAGCTGCTCTTTTATATTCCATTGCTTAAACCTGGCCATAAAACTTCAAAACTTAAATTAAAGCAAGAGCTCTCTTCAATAAAGAAGTCATCTTTGTATTCATCCTTCAGAAATAAAGCATTTTCCACCCTAGATTTAAAATGTCCACTATCATCTCAATAACCTGCAGACATTTTGAAATGACTTTGTTTCCTCCACCTCCCTGAAGAAAAACGATTGTTCACCATTCAATTACCAGGATTTCCCCACTATCTGAAATGCAATACCATCATCTTCACAATGGCAATCTCTTCTCTTCGAGGACCTACTATTATGAATTCATACACACGTGGCAGTTTCTGGCTCAATGAAAAGGATATAACGTCAGCTACAAAGTCTCCTTTTCCAATCCTACTGATTAAGCCACACATAAATATTTGGGCTGAGGACAAGCCAAAAGGAAGTTTGTTTTGCACCTTCTTATGATGTGCCTTGGTTCTAACAGTTCCGGCTTATAGTTTAAATGGAAACTCATAAAGGTAGACTAGTTTCACAGATTCCAACAAAAAGGTCATAAAGAAGGTTCAAGTTACAGGAGGTCTTATTGTTGATTATGCTCATTACACAAGGTCAAACATTTTGACTTTCCATAAAAGTTAATACTAAAACTTCATGCTCAAAATGCCAACGAGAAACAGACAGCTGGAGTCTAGAGGGAAGGAAGAGACCTGCGTGGCTTCTGGTTTGGAGTGGTAGCCTTTCTGAAACCCAGGGAAGGAGGGATGTGGATCTACAGAGAGCAGAAGCAATGGTATCACCAAAACTTCCCTTTCACAAGGAGTCATCTGAAAGTGATTTTCTCACATCTCAGAGGCAGAGCCCTATTCTAAGACACTAAATTAGCCACTACAAACATTTTAGATCTGAAAGGTAGCTCCTTAAACAACACCAATTATTTTCTTTTTCTTTTTTTTTTTTAAAGAGAGAGGGACAGTGAGAGAGACAGAGAAAGAGAGAAACAACTTTATTTAGTTTTTCATATAGCTTTAGTTGCTCCAACACATAGTTGTGTATGTGGTGCTGGGGTTTGAACCCGGGTCCTCGTGCTTGCCAAGCAAGTGCCGAAACCGCTGAGCCACCGCTCCAGCCCCACCAATTATTTTCAAACTGCTTTTTAACCTCCAAACCCCTTTAAGTAAAACCTCTTACAAAGATCAAATACACAAACTAGAAAAAAAGCAGAACTACTTTTGCAGTGGGGTAGAGAGAGAAAGGAATTAGCAACCTGTCCACTTAGTACCTGCTTTCCCTGCCCAATCATGAGACAGCGCCTCTAGCAATGAAACCTCTAGGGCTTTTTGGAACACAGTTTAAAAATCATACACTGTGAGCCTAGAAAAAGATACAGGGAAATACACAGAAGGTTGATAATGCTATTTATCTTTCTCTGGGGGTGGGGGTGAGAGGTAGGATATCAAATACTAGAAAAAAATAAAAAATAGATATAGTATGGTGCAAAGAAACGTATAAGATTATATCTATAATATTACTACACATCTATAAAAGTAAACATGTATACAACTGGGCTGGGAATGTAATTCAGTGATAGAGCACTCAGCCAACATGTGTGCTGCAAAATCCCCAGCACTGCAAAAATAAATAAATAAATAAATAAATAAATATGTATGTATGTATGTGTGTGTGTGTGTGTAAATGGTGTATGTGTATATCACACGTGTACAACCAAGTGCCAGGTGGTGATGTAAGAAAACAGAAACAGAACAGAAACAGATTTGATGAAATTAAAGGTAATTTGTTATTTTGAAACTAGTTTCTGGAGGGATAAGGGAGGGTAATTGGGGGAGCACTCCTGGGGATAATTGCAATATCCACAATATATACACAATTTATACACATTTTATATTATTTTGTTAAAATCTTGTAAGGTTGTTCAAAAATTAAAAATTAAAAAAAAAAAAGAAACTAGTTTGCAATATAGTAATGTTTCATAAGGACAGAAAATTATTAATCCAATCTGTTCATTC
Source organism: Aplodontia rufa (assembly GCA_004027875.1). Classification (NCBI taxonomy): domain Eukaryota; kingdom Metazoa; phylum Chordata; class Mammalia; order Rodentia; family Aplodontiidae; genus Aplodontia; species Aplodontia rufa. Next base: position 10,499 of record PVKS010006067.1, read on the forward strand.
ACAATCGAGGAAACGAGGCCTTGATTTGACAAGAAGCTTGAACAGATAGATGCTTGAGGGCCTTGGCTTCGATGTTTAGTCATCCTTTTACTTACAGAGGATTAGCAGATTATAACCACAGCTTTCAACTCTACCTTTTGATAGTTTGCTATTAAAAAAGAATGAGTGGGGCTGGAGCAGTGGCTCAGCAGTTTCGGCGCTTGCCTGGCATGCACGAGGACCAGAGTTCAAACCCCAGCACCGCACACACAACTGAGTGTTGGAGCAACTAAGGCCATGTGAAAAACTAAATAAAGTTGTTTCTCTCCTTCTCTGTCCCTCTCACTGTCCCTCTCTCTTTATTTAAAAAAAAAAGAAAAGAAAAAAGAATGAGTGTTAAGTCCCTAAGAAGAAGAATCACTACACTGCACAACTCCAAGACTTTCCAAGGTGACCCACCTAGGTAGAAAAAGGCAAAGACCAGCCCATGCTTCAGATAAACATGAGCAAAGGCAGAAAGGGCATCATGTGATGCTCAAGGGAAAGTAAATTATGTGGTTCAGCTAAATGTGTGGGAGTAGGAATAGGGAGAAACATGAAGGAAATGAGATTGGAAATGCAGGCTAGAGACAGGTTAGGGCAAGTTTTTCAGATTAAACCAAATGAAATTGAAACATTTGACTTTCAAGAAAGTCAACAGAAGTATAGAAATTGAGAGGCCAAAGAAACTAGAGGCAAATTAAGACTAAATGAGAGGAGCCTTGAATAGGACATAAGAAATGAAAATGGAATGTAAAGACCGGCAGTGTGAGATGCTGCAGATAACCTGGTAAGATTGTCACTTTCTGTTCAGTCACCTGGTTTAAGGTAGTATGAGAGTCAAACTGTTAGTTCTGATCCAGCTACTTTAACCTTTTTCGTATGCTTCTAACAAACTTCACAACATAATATGTGCTCAGCACCTTCACTTTCCCAGGCCTGGAGCTGATCTTGGTCCCTGGTAGCACTGCCCAACACCTCTCGAGGTACAGGTTCCATTCGTGCATCCACTTTCTCTTGGTGAGAGGAATGGTTGAATCCTTCAATGGCCTTTTGAAAAAAGAAGTTCAGCTCCTCAAAGTTCATGGCCTGGAGTTCAGCATAAAGTTCTACCTGTTGGGTGTCTTCCAATTCATTCCAGAACTGTAGCAGGTGTTCTTGTCCAGCTCTGGACAACCTGAGTTTGAGGTCATTAACATTCATAATGCTCTGGTAGCCAACCTCTGTGAAAACAGGGGTATAATTTCTGTAACTGTGAACCTAAAAGGGAAAAGGAATTAACAGCAGGTCAAAGTCCAATTTTTTTTTTTTTTAGTAGGGATTTTTTCCCTCTACTAAATTAAGTATAGCTATGCACTACATAATGATGTTTTGGTCAATGAGAGACCAATATGACAGTGGTTGCAAAACTTATATCATCTAGTGGACATCACAGCCATCTTACTTCATAAAGTACACTCTGTGATGTTCTCACAATGATGAAATAGACTCAGAATGCATTCACATCCTTAATCCACACATAACTGTAATTTTAAAAACTTGAAATTAAGAGAATTAACTTTTGCCTTTCTCTCACTCAATATTTACAAGAGATCCAACTTATAAGACAATAATATACCAGACACTGCATGAAGTACTTTACCTACATGGTCTCATTCAATTTTCAACAACTTGGTGGCACGCATACTGTTGTTATCACTATTTTACAGAGGAGGAGACTGAAAAGACTGAGGCACAGAGAGGACAAGACACCTAAGCCAACTGGTGGAATGGTACATGAACCAAGGCAGTCTGATTCCAAGGTCTCACACTCAACCATATTTATTTTCTCTATACTATTCCTCTATTAAGCTACTATTTAATATGTTAACTATTCTTCCATCTGTAAGGATAAAAATAACTCTGTTGCTGCATTCAGAATGCACCAATATTCAGGAACAGAGAACTACATATAATTGTGAAAAATACACTTCAATTCAATAGTCACTTCTGCAGAGAAGCAATGAAGGTAAGTCCATTATCTCTACTCACTAAAACCTTGGCTCCAAATGAAAAAGACACTCGTAACAATCAGAGAATGGCAATTTTTTTAAAAGAGTATTCTATGACCAAACTCAGGTCAAAGGACCCCACACAAGTGTCCTGAGGTGTGATAATATTAGCACTTACGGCCTTTGCAGCAACGAAAGGCCCACCAATAGATAAGGACACAGCAAATCATAACAGAAGTTGCACCGTCCCCCGAAGATGACAAGCACCCTGAAGACCCAGTGATCTGCCCCTTTTGCAATCATGAGGTTTTGTGATATGAGAACAGACCATGCCCCAACACTAGTAATCTCTTACCATATCCCTAAATGAGCTCCAGATGCCCATCACCTGTCAGATTTTTAGAGTAAAACAGAAATGACTTTCATTCCAGCCTCTACTGCCCGAACCAAATCACAAATATTTCCAACTTTGATAATATTAAATGGGAATAATAAATTGCCCTCACAAGTTCTGAGGCACCACTTAAATAATCATTCCAATCAGAAAAGGAGGCTCAAAGAGCTTAAATAATTTGCCCAAGACTATATAACTAGTGGGCAGAAAAATAGGAATTTTAACACAGATCTACCTGACTCTAAAGTCTATGCTCTCTCCTCAATTCATCTTTCAAAAAAGAAGAGGAAATATTAAGACTTCAACAGTCTCATTAGAAACCAAGGTAGTAGGAAACAACATATCTAAGGAACAGTTGGGGATATGGGTGCTAGCATTTTATAATGCCTTGCTTCATGACAGGGATATGTTCTGAGAACATATTGTTAATAGACTTCATCACTGGGCAAACCTCACACAATATATACAAATGTAGATAGTACAGATCAATAACTCAACACGCCCTCTTGATGTGATCAAGACAGTGAGCAGAAGATGTATGAGGCTGCAGGTAATGTAACACACGTACTGTCTAACAGTAAACATTATCATGAGTAGAAGCACACTCTAAAATAATGATAAAAAGTAAGCGCAGTAAATAAACCAGTAACGCACTCATTTATTATTGTTATCAAGCCTTAGGTTCCATACATAACTGAATATGTTATACTTTTTTTGGACAGTGGCACACTGGGTTTATTTATATTCAATACCACCACAAATATGAGTAAGGAAATGTGCAATGTTATGAAGACAATGATGTCATTGGGGAGGACAGGAAATTTTCACTTCTATCATAATCTGTGGAACCACCATGGTGGATATGATCCACCATGGACTGAGACACTTACGTAGTACATGACTATATTTCTATGAGTGGCTGTGGGTCCATAACCATCATTCTCTTATGTGAACAAGTTACTCCTAAAAGCTTTCCTTTAATGGGCAAATATGTTATTATTTAAGAAGAAAAAGTGTTAAACTTTCATAGGCCATTATTAATTCAATCACCATTTTTGTTTTCAGTATTGAAGACTAAACCCAGGGATGCTGCTCTACACTGAACTATATCCTCAGCCCTTTCAATCCGTTTTATTTTTTAATTTTGAGACAGGGTCTTGCTAGGTTGCCCAAGCTCGTCTTGAACTTTCGATCCTCCTGCCTCAACCTCCCGAGTCACTGGGATTATAGGGGTGCGCCGCCAGGACCAGCTCACTCACCAAATATTTAATGAGCACTTTCTGTCCACATTAGCTGGAGGATAGTCAAACACACTGAAGAAACAATGTGCATATTCACATTTCAGTGTAGAAGACAAATACACAGAATGTCAGGTAGAGCTAGGAGATAAGGATAATAAAGAAAAATAAAGTGAGAGGAGGAGCTAAGAAACAGGGGTGATGGTGGTTATTTCATATCAGCTGTCAGGCAGAACTTCTGCAGAACTAACAATTGAGAAAATATTCAAATGAAGAGGGAGCGAGAAAATTGCATTCTAAGCACAGTGAAATAGCCCAAGACAGGAATGTGCTTGGTGCATTCAAGGGAAATCAAGATGATCCCTGCAGCTGAAGCACAGTGGCTGAAGCAGTGACTGAAAGTAAAGTAGGAGAAGTGAGTAAAGGCCAGTGGGTGGACCAGCAGAACTGGGTAACGGATTGAACATGTAGAGGGAAATCAAGCAAACATGCCTGCACGTTACTGTGCATTTTACTGAAGATGATAAAACACCAGGCTAAGAGTAGATGTAGGGGTATGTATGGAAAGTGGGGAGAATCGGTACTTACTTTTGCTCATGTCTGACATGCCTATTAGACATCCAGACAGGAATGCTCATTAGAAAGTAAAACACAGTGGTTTAGAGTTCAGAGGCAAAAGTAGAGCTAAACATCAAACTTTCACGGTCATCAGATTTTAAGTTATGGGGGCTGAATGAGATCCCCAATAGAGCACAAGCAAATATAAAAGCACAGGCAGGAGACTGAGCCTTGGATACTTAACTAGAGAATTAAAAAGACATTTCTACTGATTAATATGTTTCAAGAATTATGATGCTATTATTTTGTGTTAAAAACACATCATATTAAAAAGACTGTTGAGAGGGATGAATTTATATCAAACTATTTTCCAAGGAATGGTTCCCAGGATCTCATTTGCATTATTGTTTTTGCCCAGATTCAAGGGAGTATATTGTAGAGAGAAGATCAGCAGAGAAACAGGTAACAAGAGAACAGCAGGGGCTGGAGCAGTGGCTCAGCGGTTACAGCGCTTTCCTGGCATATGCAAGTAACGTGAGTTCAAACCCCAGCACCCTATACACAACTAAGTGCCTGAGCACTGAAAAGCCATGTGAAAAACTAAATAAAAATTGATTCTCTCTTTCTCTCTCACTGTCCCTCTCTTTAAAAAAAAAGAGAGAGAAAAAGAGAGAGAGAGAATAGCAGCTCTTTTGATTCCTCTCCCATCATTTGACCCTGTGCAAATCAGCCTATTTCTGTGTATATTACATCTCCTCATGAAGATAAGACAACCAACCTTCACATATCCCCAAGAGTGGAGAGAGCTCAGGCTACTAAAAAAAAAAAAAAAAAAAAAAATACACACACACACATACACACAAACCTGTTATTTTAACACTGAAAGTTATAAAACAAAATTTTCTGGAGAAGTCATTAGATACTCATCCATACAAATACAATTCACAAGATAAATTCTGATTTGGGCCCAGAACACTGGCAGTCTACAAAAGTTAACAAGGTCACATGTGCACATTTACACATAACTACACTTGAGTCTTGGATAATTCTACGATGTTTACTTAAAACAGATAACCACCTCCATCCCATCAATATATTTCCCACCAATGCTGGTTAGAGGAATGTGTGTATGATGGTAAACAGCAAAGAGGAAGACAGTTTTTAAAAGATAATACTTTTATTCTGACAACCAAAATTTGAAAAAATTGAAAATCTGCTCTAGAAATTATGATGAAATTGGGATATTCCCATAATCTAATACATCTGTATCAAAAGAAATGTGGTAAACGTGGTAAGAATTCACCATTATCAAATACATCTTTATTACAATGTAAATACCAGAATTAATGAAATCCAGTATTCCCTCCTCTTTTTCTGGTCTCTTCCCCATCTCTGCATAGAGAGCGCTATGCGTATACTCATAATGGATAATTAAACCTCTGTAGAGTTCTTTGGCAAGGTTGACTGAACCCTACAACTGTTTGGCAGCAAAGTCCATAAACTCTTTTGTTGCCCCAGTTAAGTTAGCCAACTGACTAATAATGGAAGAACAGACAACTTCAATTTCCTGCAAACCCTTGGGTCCACACCCAGTGACATTCACCTCCAAGTCCTTAAACTTTTTACATTCCATAATGACATATATATATACTATAATCACTACCACCTGATTTCAGATTTCATAAACGATGTACAAATAAATATAGCACAGCGACAGGACAAACTTGATAAAATCTTCACAATGCCATCTGTTCAGCAAATGTGTGCTCTCAGCTCTCCAATTCCATCCTGCTTGGCCAAGAGAGGGGAAACCCAGAAATGTCAACCTTCTCCCACCACGGGTATTAAGACAAAAAAAAAAATAGTGGCTAGCAGGCTTGGTCCTACTGTCATTCCGTCAACATTCCTCCTGTCCTTGTCAAATTCCTCAATTCTTTTCCTCATATGTTCAAAACACCCCCCACCTGACAGTTCCAACAACCACACTTCTCCCCAGTGAACGTCTTCCCAACGTGACAAAACTGAACCCGCCCGGGTGAGGGCCCACGGCTTGCCCTAATCGCCCTGACAAACCTCCTTTCCCGCGTCCCCACTTCATCTGGGGTGTCCCCATCCCGTCCGGCCCCGCCACCCACCCGGAGCACCCCAGACACCCATACATTCCAGCGGGGTGACCACGATCGGGGAGCGACCGCGGGGCGCACGAGGCAGCGCGTGCCGCGGGATCCCGACGCGGGCCAGGCTGCCGGCGCCGTGCCCGTAGTGCGACGCGTGCCCACGCCGGCGAGCGCGGCGGAGGGGCGTGTGTGTGGTGGGGGCGAGCCCTGGAGCCCGTCTCCTCGCTGCCTGGCGCCCCTTACCTCCCTCGGCACGGCAGCTCCGCCCGGCTGCGGCTCCGAGGACTTGACCACGCATCAGCATTCCGTGCCCGCTTGGCATTTATACCCTCATCCGGGGGGCCGGGGCGGCGGGGCGGGCCGGGAGCTGGGGCCGAGGGAGCGCCGGCCCGGCCACCCCGCCTCTTTCGCCGCTCTGAGTGGCTGCCGGTGCTGGGAGGAGCGGAAGCGGACCTGGTGGACACGTCAGCGCCGTGAACGCAAGCAACGCTGCGGGCGCCCAGAGGGGCGTGGTGTGGGCGGAGCCTCCACGCGTCACTCACGCTCTGGCCCAATGGGGCGGCCTCAGGAGTCCCGCCGTCAGGACGAGCGGGGGGCGGGGGGCAGACCCTGAGAAGGGGAATTCAGGCGGAAAGACTCGGGGCTTTGAGTCGGTGCCTCTTCGTCGTCTCTTGCCCCTGTGCCACGGGGCGCACACCCTGTCCTGAACCTGATCACAGACTTAGGCGGGGAGTTGTGTCTGTGAGGCAGATTTCCGAACACCCGCGCGGATGGCTGGGAAAGAACGACCGAATTCTCAGCGGAGAAGCTTGCAGGGCGGGCCTGGCGCGCCCTCTGACCTGCGGCTAGTTATTTCGTCTCTAGTTCGCCAGTTATCTGTCAGGGACTCGACTTCATCTAAGTTGGGCTTTTGAGTCCCAAGCAGGTGAAGCCGGGCCGGTTTCCTATTGCACAATCAGATTAGAAAGAGGAAATGGAAGAAAAGATATTAAGTAACCTGAGATGGCAGTGACCATGCCAGTGAGACTGAGCCCGGGGTAACTAACCCCAAGGTGTCTGCGGACTTAACCTCACCGGGCACTAAGACAGGAGTTGAATGACCTCCAGGGCCCTTCAAGGGCGGGTGTTTAACAGTCCTGTTTGCTGCATAGCCTTCTGTCGGTATGCACACGCAGGCTATGAATTAAGCAGTATGCCCTTAGAAGTTGGGTTTACATTTAGTTATGTTGCATTTTGCGGGTTATTGAAACATTAAGGCGTTTTTAGGTACCTTTCTTCTATTTTAGTACCTGGTAGGTAGGTTTCCTATTTTAGTTTTTCTTTTTCAGTGTTGTCTTAACTATTCTTGCATGTGGGTTTTTTTTAATGAGGACTTTAGTATCAATTTGTCAAGTTTATAACTTAACCAGGGGGTGTGGTGTAATTTATAAGTTAACAAGAGGTACTTTTCCATTTCATATTTTTTGTGGTTTTCAGGAATTTTTATGATTTCCCAAACACCAAAGAAAGCCTTTGACCCACAGAAGATGAAGGAAGGGTGTGATAGTCAACAGTTTGCCTTCCCATGTCACATGCCCTCTGTGCTCCCGTCAGAATGCCTAGTCACCTGAAAAGCTGTAAATGTGCCAGCTCTGCTCTTTATGGTGGCAGCAGCCTTAGGACAGGAGTAATGATAGGGAAGTGTTTTTCTCTGATTTGCAAACTTCCTGTTGAAAACAGGTTTAACCGGACTTGATGGTACCACCTGTAATCCCAGGGATTCTGGAGGCTAAGACAGGAGGACCACAAGTTCCAGGCTAGCCTCAGTAACTTAGTGAGACCCTGTCTCAAAAAAAAAAAAAGGTAAAAGGGATTGGGAGTGTGAGAGTGGAGCTCCATGGTACCCCTGGGTTCAATTCAAAGTGGGAAGGAAGGAAGGAAACACAGGCTTATGGTTAAAATGAGGAGTATGAAACCTGTATGCATTGGCGATCACCTGGAATCCCTTGATCTTCATATATGGATGCCCTTGAGGTTGAATTCTTAATGGTGAACTGCCACCTTTCAGCATGTATTTATAGGCTCTGTGCTAGACCTTGTGAAATAATTTCACCATGGAGAATCAAAAGATTCTGTCCTCAAGGAATTTATAGGAGAAATATTCTTTTTTCAAGATAAAGGACCGAAAGTGGCACATCAGATGCACAAATAGCAGACCTCAGGGCTCAGAGGAGTGAGAGAGTGAAGGAATGAAGATTCCCCAAAGGATAGGCCAATAGAAGAGGTGGGAGGTGAGGGACAGCCTCAGTCTTCACAGGAGGCTTACCTTGGATGCTCAGCCTTGGTAATGGAAGCTTTTATATGTTTTCCCACTGACAATACCATCACCTTTTTTTTTCCCCTTCTTTTTTGTGGGGGCAGGGACCTGGGGATTGAGCTCGTTAGCTACATGCCCAATCCTTTTTATTTTTTAGTTTGAGACAGAGTTTCACTAAAATGCTGAGGCTGGCCTCAGACTTACAATCCTCCTGACTCAGCCTCTGAGTCTGGGATTATAGGAGTGCACCACCACACTCAACTCATCACCTTTTCTAACCGCTTCTGACTAGTTAATGAAAAAGACCAAGAAATTTATACATAGGTGAAGAATTTAGGAAATGATATATCTTCCTACAGGTTGCTATTCAATACATTATGAAATTTGAAGCATTGGAAGTGACTATTTACCAAATGTATGTATTATTAGTAATAGGATTTCAGCTTGGTTTTATTTTACTTATTTATTTAATTTACGTATTTGTATTTTGGTACTGGGGATTGAACCCAGCAATGCTTAACCACTGAGCCATATCCCCTGCCCATTTTTATTTTTTTATTTTGAGACAGGGTCTCACTAAGTTCCTCAGGGCTTTGCTAAGTTGCTGAGGCTGGCCTTGAACTTGTGATACTCTTGCCTCAGCCTCCCAAACTGCTGGGATTATAGGCATGTGCCACACCATGCCCAGATTCAGCTTGGATTTTAAAAATGATAATTCTTTATCTATTGGGTGAATGGATGTGCAGAGAAATTAATACGTCGGATAGCAAGATGAACATAGTGAGATCTGGAAAAAAAAATCACCTAAGTTCTTTGAAGATCAGTTTCCTTGCCCACAAAATTGAGATGGCAATATGTGCAATACATTCTACAGAATTTGAAAGAGAATTAAAAAGAAAGAAAGGCCCAGTCTGCAGTAGCTATTCAATATGTTAGGTAAATAAAAAGAGAGGGATAGAAAGAGGAAGGGAAGAGAAAGAAGTGAAATGGAATGACTTTCTGTTAAAAATACAAAAGTGTTTGGAATGTGAGAAGAGATATTTTAAATAGACCATTATTGTGAAGCAATTTAAAAATTTAGGTCATACAATAGTATTTTTTTTATCTTTTAGGGACAGTGGGCTTTTGGTGGTTTTATATTCTTTTGAATGCTTGGAGAGTTAAGTTATCTGCTAAAGTAGAAATTATTTTAATTTTAGAAAAGCAAGTGTGTTACTTAACGCCTAAAACAGCTCTTTGCTTGAATGCCTTTCCCTAAAGTTGTATCAGAGGAATGCCAGTCTGCCCACGTTTTCTTGCTTAGTACATTTTTCGAACAGCAGGCTAGAGTAGGCGAGGCCACATTTGAGGAGTCTTCCCTGCATTGTCCTGAACTAGTCTTCTGAACTTCTAAAACATGCCCAGCAGAGTATAGGAGGCACCAGGAGAGTCTGACTCAGCTCAAGGTTCTGTTCAAGGTAAGACATGAGCATTCATGAGATCACTTTCCAAGACGCCACTAAGGGGTGGCGAAGAGGGTAGCATTTTGCCTTTCCTGTTGACAGTTTCCTAGGACACGAGTAGTTAATTCTCTCAGGAGATCATACTGACCTAGCTCTCTTTTCCTCCCACACTCTAAACTTTCTGTAACTCAGGGTGTGTTTTGAAATACTGTGAAATGACGAATACACCCTGTTAAATGTCAAATTTTTTTACTCAGTGTTTTCCACACCCTTCTAAAATTTATGCAATCCTTCAGAGGTTTTTGAGCTAGAAAGTTCAGAGAGGTCTTTGAGCATCTACAAAGTGTGGGATCCTAGCATGATACAAAGATGAGTAAATGTACAACCCCTCAAAATTGATTATAACCAAAGAAGTACATAAGTAACAATGAATTGGACTAGAGAGAAAGTGGATAAATGTGTGTTGGTGTGCTATAATTACAGCAGGTACTCAGCTGCAGGAGCCCACATTGAGAAAGGGTTTTTATGATGTGGAGGAGTCACCTTTAGGTTCCTTTTCAGTGCTGCTGGCTAGATATTATCTGGTTCACTTCCCTTAATTAGTAGACACATAACGAGAAGTAAAGTGGTTTACTTAAGGACAATATAGGTAGGAAGATGCAGAAGCAAGATTAGAAGTCAAGGGTTGGGGATGTAGCTCAGGGGTAGAGCACTTACCCGGCATATAGCAAGCCTGTGGGTTCAATCCCCAGCACCACATGCACGTGCGTACAAACACACACATAGAGAAAAAGGTCAATCTCTTCTGCATCATGGGCTTTCTCTGGAGGTAATGACTGTAAAAATAACTCAGTAATTAAAAACTTCTATCACCACAATCATTCTGATATATTTACTTCTCTTAAAATGAAGTGGTTTGGGGGCTGGAACGGTGTTCATGCACTTGCCTGGCATGCATGAGGACGCAGGTTTGAAACCCAGCACCATGCACACAATGAAATGCCAGAGCAATGAAAGCCACATGAAAAACTAAATAAATTTGGTTGTCTCTTTCTCTCTCTCTCTCTCACTGTCCCTCTCTCTTTAAAAATAAAATAAAAAAATATTGGGGCTGGAGTGGTGGCTCAGTCGTTACAGTGCTTGCCTGGCATGAGTGAGGACATGGGTTCAACCCCCAGCACCACATACACAATAGAGTGTTGGAGCAATGGAAGTCACATGAAAAACTGAATAAAAGTTGATTCTCCCTTTCTCACTCTTTCACTGTCCCCTTTTCTTTAAAAACAAAACAAAACTAAGTAGTTCATTACCATTATGAGACCCAGGTCAAATATTGAATGGCTCCTCTTGAGAAACCACTAGGCCGGATCTTTCTAATGCAGGGAACCTCACAGTGATGCTATCTCTAGAGGAAATTCCACATAAACTTAGCCTACAATGACCTTTGACCTACAGTGAAACCAGAATGGCCACATACTTTGTTCAAAACCTGCCTCCCCATCTATCTGGTCATTGTTCAGCCACCTGCCTCTGCTTGACTGGCTGACCCTTCAATATAGAGTTTCTCAGATGGGGATGATTCCTCATAATATGTTTTCTCAGATCTACTGTTAAGTGTAATGGGTTTTACAATAAATGTTTATTGTACATTTTACCTCCTATGCTTCTCAATTCAACATGAATGGCACATGCAAGGGATATCACAATTATTTTTGTTGGAGATATCGCCTAGTCACCTATTGCTTCTTTGGGAATATGTGATTGATTATTTATATTTTTCAGATAGTATCTTTAAAATAAGGAAAAGATAAAAATGAAATGTTACATCTAAGTAGTCTTAGCATAGCAAGAAATATCTCAGCAGATTCTATTCCTCTCCCCTTGGTATGTGCTACTTGATATTAATGGAAGAAAGAATCAACATCTTAAAGTCTCTCTGGCAGTACCAGCTAGCTTAGCATCAAAATTGAACTATAGAAGTGTGATCTCAAAACTTACATGGGGGCTGGGTAATTATTTCCTCTGTCTCAAATTGCATTCATTTATTCACTTAATTTGTTCAAGACCCCTTAACATACTAGGTGAAAACATGAAGTCTGATGCCAGACATTATATTTGAATTTTGATTCTGTAGTTAACTAACAGACTTCAACAAGAACTTGTTTTTAACTTATCTTCAAGTACTTGAGATAAACTGTCCATTGTCCATTCTCTCCCTGTGAGCAGGATTCCATCTCATGCTTATTCAAGGACATCCAATATTTGAATTCTTAATAGTTACCCCATGATGAACATGTCTTTAACTGAACTCTTATTTCTTTACCCTTCCAAAAAAAAACCCCTGCTTCTCTCAGTCTTCACTATCTCTATGACTTCTCAGGCCAAAAATCTTAAGTTATCTTTCACTTATTTTGCTTATTCCAGAGTCAATCTTTAGTTAAATCCAACAGGCTCTGTCTTCCAAATATATCCATAATCCTACCAGTTTTTCATCATCATTTTCTCCCAGCCTAGTCTAATCCATCATCATCTCTTACTGGATTATAGTAATAGCCTCTCATCCAGGTTTCTTGCTTTTACCCTTGCTCTTCTGAAGACCATTCTCAGTATGGCAGCCAGAATGGTTTCTGGAATTCTTCCTTTGCTCAGAGTCCACCAATGACTTTTCTTTTCTTTCTTTTAAGAAAAAGAGAGAGTCAATTTTATTTATATTTTCATCTGGTTTTTGTTTTTCCAACACCTGTTTGTGTATGTGGAGCTGGGGTTCAAACTGAGGTGCTCATACATACCAGGCAAGCACTCTACTACTGAGCCACCTCTCTAGCTCCCTCCAGTGATTTTCTACCTCACTCAGAGAAAAATGCAAAATTATCAGATGACCCATGAGGTCCTAAAGGTCTATTCCCCTACCACTGTCCTGCGCACTTCTTCTCTAACTTCTTCCCCTTTATGATATCTGAATCCTGCCCTGGCTAATCAGAATCCAGCCACTCTGGAGTTTAGGACTTGTCCCAAGATCAGTGGCAAGGCCTTGACAGGTTTCATTAAGCCATTCTTCCATCCTCTCCGCTTATAAAGGCAGATGGGTAGTTACTATCACATACTGCACACCCTAGGGTGTCAGCCCCTTATATCATACAATTTTAATTGGTCTTGGTAAGACAGCAAGGATCCTTTTGAATCTAATTTGGTGTTCCTTGAGACCTTTCTTTTTTACTTTTTTGTGGTGATAGATTAAAACAGAAAAGTTGAAGACCCAAAAGTTAGTGTTTTGTTTTGTTTTTTAAGAGAGAAATAACTTTATTTAGTTTTTCACATGGCCTTTGTTGCTCCAACACTTAGTGGTGTAGGTGGTGCTGGGGTTTGAACCTGGGTCCTCATGCTTGCCAGGCAAGCGCCGAAACCACTGAGCCACCGCTCCAGCCCCCAAAGTTAGTGTTTTTAAAAGGAAAAAAATCTTAATTTTTATTATTTAAGTATTATAAACAATAATAATTTGGAATGTACAAAAGGGAAAAAAAGTGGGAGAGAAGGAAGGAGGGAGGAAAGCAGGGAGGGAGAGGGGAAGAAAGGAAGAAAATAAGTCACTCCATGGGCCTGCTACGTAAACAGTTCCTATCAACATTTTAGTATGTTTCCTTAGTGTAGAAATTCTGAGTATTTTTTAATCATTTGCAGCATGCTTCCCCTCCCTCTATTTTCCCCAGGGAAATGAGGAAAGTTGAACTCGTTTCTCACCAAGTTTTAGAATAGACACCATGGGATTTGTTTTTGAGCTCATGATCTTTCTGGCATTTCATTGAAGTAACTCCTGACTAGGGTTATCTTGGCTGTAAGGAATCTAGATTCTTCTCTTGACAGAGAAAGAATGAGTTTTTTTGCACTGTGTTTCCAGCAGATATAATGCAAAGGTGATAAAATACCAATGCCATCCAAATCTACAATAAATCCTTTTGATTGAAATGAAGTACAACTAACAGACTAAAGAGACACTTAAAGAATGGGAGAAAAATCTTTGCTAGTTGCTCTTTGACAGAGGATTAATACCCAGAATATATAAAGAAGTCAAATGATACCAACAGCACCCCCCAAACAAACCCTTTCAATAAATGGGCAAATGGACTAAACAGACATTTCTCAAAGTATGAATGGCCAGTTCTCATATGCAAAATAGGTTCAACATCTTTAGTCATCAGGGAAATACAAACCAAAATTATACTGAGATTCCATCTCACTTCAGTCAGAATGGCTATCATCAATATAACAAATGCTGGTGAGGACGCATTGGAAAAGAAACTCTCGTACTCTATTGACAAGACTGTAAATTAGTACACCACTGTGGAAATCAGTATGAAAGTTCCTCAAAATAACTAAAAATAACTACTAGCTGTATCACTCCTCATTATTTATCTGAAAGAATTCAAGTCAACATACTTAAAGTCACTTGCATACCCAAGTTTGTAGCAACACAATTCACAATAGCCAAACTGTGCAACAGCATAGCTGTCCACAAAGATGACTGGATAAAGAAAATGTAGTATTTATACACGGTGGAGTTTTATTCAGCCATAAAGAGGAAAGAAATTGCTGGGGGGGGTGCACACCTATAATCTCAGCAGCTCAGAAGGCTGAGGCAGGCGGGTCACAAGTTTGAAGCAGCTCAGTGGTGAAGTGCCCAGGGTCAATCCCTGGTACACTTTGATAATACATAATTGTGATAAAGCATAGCAACTTTGCTTCAAAATAGCTTCATTTCCTCATACACCTTATATATTTATAGTTGTGAACTGAACATTAAAGTATAAGAATTATTTCTTTATAAAAGCTTTGTCTTTTAAAGAAATTAAGATGAAAATATATGCTTTCAGTCTTACTCACATATGTATTTATGCTTTCTGGTGCTCTGCATTTCTTCCTATGGATTCACACTGCCATCTGTGCCACCTCTTTCAGCCTGAAATACTTCCTTTTTTTTTTTTTTCTTTTTGGTGGTAGGGAGGCAGACTGGCTGGCAAAGAATTCCGCAAGATTTTTTTAAAATCTGGGACTATATTTAATTTGCCTTCATTTTTTTTAAATCATAGTTTTTCCAGAATATAAAGCTCATCCATTTATTTCTGATAAAATTTGCTATTTTTGCTAACCCATCTAGCAAATTTCCACGGCCAGTCCCACCTTGGTAGCACTATAAAGCTACCAAGCAGGGGAGGTGGAAGCGTCCCTGTCAAGAACACCATTCAGCAGTTTCTCATGAATAAATGCTTCTTAATTTGTTATTTGCCTTTGGTCATTTCCCAGGACAGTTAGATGATTTAAAATGATTTTTTGTCTAGTGTTATAATTGTTTGAGGGGTGAGAGGTTTTGCAGCCATACGTGTTGCATTGATTTATACACATAGATATGCTCAAAAGTTTTAATTCTCAGAACAGCCAGTGACTTGAGAACCCTCTATAGTTTTGCTTGCCTGGGTCAGTAGGAGAGGTTTTTTCTCCGTATTTATTATTGGTGCATTATAATTAGACATAACAGTGGGATCTGTTGTTACATATTCATACATGCACACAATATAACAATATAATTTGGCCAATATCATTACCCAGGATGTTCCCTTTTTCCTTCCCCTTCTCCCTCCACCTGGTCCCTTTCCTAAGTGCTACTGATCTCCTTTTAGTTTTCCTGAGATCTCCCACCTTTACTTTCCTGTTTTCTCTCTAGCTACCATATTTGGGAGAAAACCTATGACCCTTGACTTTCTGAGTTTGGTTTTTCACTTAACATAGTGTTCTCAAGGTCCATCCATTTTCTTACAAATTTCATTCTTTGTGGATGAATGAGGTCCAGTGTGCATATATATCACATTTTCTTTATGAGGAGATTTTCCTGTCTTATCATAGAAGCCTATTGCTCTGAAGTGCCTGACTTTATATTTTCCTCCTGGGAAAAAAATTTCTTTTCATCAGCAATGTAGGAGACTTAGATTTACTGAGCATGATTTCTGACATGATGATGTATGTTCACGTGCACTATTTCTATTAAAAATAATAATTTGAGGCTTTTGTAACTATATATAACATATACTTATTTTAGAAAATTTTAAGACTACAGAAAAAAATCCTTTCTTGAGAAAAATACTTTCTTGAGACTGCTTTGCTCTTTAAAATTATTGTTGACTATAGGCAAGATTTCCATTAGAGCAAATTTGGAATAAAGAAAAAATGAATTTTAATTTGCAGTTATGCTTCCTCTTCTTAATAAGAAACAAAAGGTAACTTTCAGACAGGATATAATGTGATACAATACAATAAATATAATCCAAACCCCAGAAAGAGCAAATGCTTCAATAACCAGATGTGCCCTTTGAAAGAAGACAAATCAATAACAATGTTTAATGTTTGTTTTGGTTTTTAACCTTCAGATGTAATGTCCCCAAAGGGGAAAAAATAAATGTCCTTCTTAGATAGAATTGTGTTGTTTTTGTTGTTTATTTTTTTTGTTTGTTTTTTGTACTGGGGATTGAACCCAGGGGCACCTAACCACAAAGCCACATTCCCAGTCCTTTTTTATTTTGTATATTGAGACAGGACCTCACCAAGTTGCTGAGGCTGGCTTTGAACCTGCACTCCTACTGTCTCAAGTCTCCTGAGCTTCTGGGATTACAGGAGTGCACCACTGAACCCAGCTGAGCTCATTTTTTGGGTGAAGACTATAGGAAATCATTGTGTGCTCTCGCTGATGGGGAAATGGAATTGAAAATGGAATATCTGCCCTCACCCATCACTTTCACTCCAGAAAGAAGAGCTGGTTCCTCTTCCCCAGGGAGCTGACATAGAGTAAACAGGAGCCACTATGGGCAAAATCTTGAGTGCCTAAGAAGTGACCAAAAAGAAGTATTTCCTTCACCAGTATTTAGGACAGTGGCTATGGACCATTCAACTGGGGGATTTGGGAGGCAGAGGAGCAAAAGAATAGAGAACTGAAGGAAAAGAAGTGAGGCTATGAAGAGGTTAACTGATCAGTTTGGACTCTAAAAAAACCATTTGATAGCCATGGTGAGGATCTGCTCTTGATTCATTCCTAGGCGAGTGATCAGTCTAAGATGTATGCTGATATTATACCAAAATTCAAAACTCTCTCAAGTGAATCCACAACTGTACCAAGACCTCCTTACATTGCCATATTTTTATTATCTAAATAATAAATTTCATGTCTTTGGGTTCCCACAATAGGAAATCACTAGATGTAGTCAAGGAACAGTGTGTGTGTGTGTTGCTGCGGATCAAACCAAGGGCCTCATGCATGCTGAGCAAGCACCTACCACTGAATTAAACCTCCACCCTCCAGAATCCCTAATATACAGAGCATTTTTATTTCTTACTATTTCCATACACTAGTCTATAAGTAATACCTTTAAATAACCCAAAGGTCCATTGGATTGCTTGCGCCCGAGCAGAAGATGAATTCTCTCTGGAACTACAAAATGTGGTTACTAAAATTGTAATTTTTTGCAATCCGTAACTACTATTCAAACACTGTTTTAATAGTTTTCCTGGTTCTTGTTCAGAACATATCTCCAGGATCTTAATAGCCCATCCTGGATATTTTCTTTAAAATTTGGTACGCTTTTTATGAACAATATCTTTGGATGGGAAGATATTATTTGAATATCTTCAAATAATATGAATTTATTTGACACAAATATGAATTATATGTCACATATAATATATATATTATAATATGAATTCTCTAGATATAATATGAATTATATATAATATATAATATGAATTCTCACATATAATATGAATTCTCTAGATCAGAGGAAAAAAGGTCATATCATCCAGTTGGCTCAGGCTTGGCTTTTAGTCACTAACCCAGTGTGATCAAGCAAACCTGCCTTGTACTCTTAATGGGCTTCATATGTTCATTGGGTTGTTCAGACAAGATCACAGTTGCCATACTTACCCCCTTGACTGAAAACCATATTTTTCTATAAAGAGGGTTTTAAGTTGGCTAAAAACAAAGCAAAATTTCACAAGGGCTTTACAATGAAGTGAGTGATACAAGAATAAGGAAGGCCTGTGAACTCAGCTACCTGGAGGTTGTTAAAATCATAATTAAGTGTTAAAATAATAATTAAGGAGTGATTTAAATCTTGAAATTCTGGCTATGCAGGGGATAGATTGTCTGAATTAAACCACAAGACTTTAAAGCAAACAAATTGAGAAACAATTCGCTGACATAGGCCCACATCTACCTTAACTGCAACTTTGTGAACTGATTATCAATTTACTGAGAGTTTTTGTTTTTCTCTTGGGTCCTGGAGATTGGATTCAGGAGTGCTCTACCACTCAGCTACACCCCTTGCCCTTTTTATTTTTTATTCTGAGAAGGTCCAAGTTAATGAGCTCTCACAACGTTGTCCAGGCTAAGCTCCA
Organism: Aplodontia rufa; assembly: GCA_004027875.1. NCBI lineage: Eukaryota > Metazoa > Chordata > Mammalia > Rodentia > Aplodontiidae > Aplodontia > Aplodontia rufa. The sequence continues at coordinate 28,986 of PVKS010006067.1, forward strand.
ACTAACAATCCTCCTGCGTTAGCATCCTGATTTGCTGGAATTATAGGGATAAACCACTGTGCCTGGCTTTTACGGAGTTTTTTTTTTAATCCAAGTAACAATACTCTTGTACCTACTTTCACAGGTATAAGCCATAAGTAAAATAAAGTCCTCATTTTCTGTGGAAGGAAAAGATTATTAAAATCTCAAACAAAAATCCCCACCCAAATCTTCATTTAAACTTGACAGTGAAGTTGTATTAATGAGGTTAAGTTAAAAATAATAATTTATATGAAATAAATCTTGATGATAGAAGTATCAATTTTCTCCACAACACCAAAGGGTTAAGAACATGGTTTCTATTTAATCAATCCTTGACAGGGGTAAGAAGCTAATGAAAAGAATAATAATGATAGATAGCTGAAGAACAGAAACCATTAATAGCTGTTTCTGGATCTACTGTAGATGACATATTTTCCAAACCCGCAATAAAAATACCAGATATAAACTTGAGAAGCCAAATAATACTTACGTAATCATTTAATTCTGGAAAATGCATAATCATATATAGATATTTATATCTGTTATGGGAAACAGAAGAGTCAAGAGACTAAGGTGTGGGTGATGTGGGGGTGATTCTGGATTAGGATCAGGGGCATATCATATTGTTACTATATATGCATTCATGACTGTACAATACAACTCCTCAATAAAATTTAAAAAATATAGGTCCTCCCTCACAAAAATATCTTGCCATTGGGGATATTCCATTTGTCAGAAATGGTTAAGATGAAATGTGTATTAAAACAACATGGTCAGAAAAAGAAGATAATAAGGAAGGGGAAAAGTTTTGAAAAGTTCAATTTACAGTCTGTTCTGAGAAGAATAATTAGAATAAGAACAAAGCAATATAAAAAAGTTGGGGGAGGGGACAAGTAAAACTCCTCTTGTTTCATGTGAATTTGTTCGTAACAATTTTGTGATATAAATACAATTAATGTCCCTTTGTTACAAAAGAGAAAAACAGGTCTTGTCCAGTTTAAGCAGCTTCCTAAGATCATATAGTTAATGTGTGATGAAGTCTTTCCAACCTCAGAACTGCAACAGAGTCATACAATCCCTTTCCCTCTCAACTTGACCTTTCGGTCTTCAGTTCAAGTCATCGCCTTTGCCTGGTCCTCAAATCTCTAATTTCAGCTCCCCATTCCTCTCCCCTTGCCACGTTTGACACACGATCATCTCTCTATTAAAACTTGGCCTCTGTCAGCAGGCAAGTGTCCCTGATGCTCTGTCAAAAAACATATTGGGAGCTGCAGTGGTGGCTTGGCAATTATGGCACTTGCCTGGCATGTACAAGGACCTGGGTTCAAACCCCAGCACCACATACACAATGAATTGTCAGGGCGATGAGAGCCACATGAAAAATTAAGTAAAATTCTCTCTCTCTCTCTCCCTCTCTCTCTCTCTTTAAACAAAACAAAACAAAAAAACCACTTTGAAGTAGCCTAGGCCAGGTGCCAGCTCCATATTTTGCTTATCATTAGAGCCAAACTCCTGATCCTTTTCTTGGTTATGATTCAAAAATCAAATGCATAGGCCCTTAATGGTTGTGCAGCAATGATGAGAGGTCTTGACAGCAAAGGAAACAACAGAGTGAAAAGAGAACCCACAGAAAGGGAAAACAATTTTGCCAGCTACACTTCCAACAGAGGACTAATACATGGAATATATAAAGAACTTAAAAAACTCAACACTAATAAAACAAATAGCTCATTCAATAAAAGAGCACATGAACAACTAAATAGACCCTTCTCAAAAGAAGTAAGTGGGAGCTGGAGCGGTGGCTCAGTGGTTCTGGCGTTTGCCTGGCAGGTGCAAGAATGCAGGTTCAATCCCCAGCACCAGGTACCCCACAAAGTGTCAGAGCAACGAAAGCTACATGAAAAACTAAATGATTTTGTCTATCACTACCCCCTCTCTCTTTTTTTAAAGTAAGTACAAGTGGCCAACAAATTAAAAAACAAGTTCAACATCACTAGCCCTTAGGAAATGAAAATTAAAACTACACTGAGACTTCATCTCACTCCAGCAGTTAGAATGCCAATCATCAAAAATACAAACGATAAAAAATGCTGGTAAAGATGCAGGGAGGAGGTGGAAAGGAATTCTTAAATATGTTGATGGAGATGTAAATTAGTACAATCACTTTGGAAATCAGTATGAAGTTTCCTTAAAAGTCTAGAAATGAAACCACCATACAACCCAGTATTTACCAAAGATAAATACTCCTTGGTATTTATCCAAAAGAATTAAGTCAGCATGCCTTAAAGATACCCACATACCCATGTTTATAGCAGCATAATTCACAACAGCCAAGTTATGGAACCAGCCTAAGTGTCCTTCAACAAATAACATGGATAAAGAAAATATGGTACATATACACGATGGATTTTTATTCATCCATAAAGAGAATGAAATTATGTCTTTTGCAGAAAAATGGATGAAATTGGAGTGTTAAATTATGTTAAGCAAAATAAGCCAGACTCAGAAAGTCAAGGGACAAAAGGAGAAAATAAGGGATCCCATGAAAATGGAAGGGAGATTAGTAGGACAGAGGAAATGGACCAGGGGGCAGGAGGAGGGGAGGAAAAGGGGAGGTAACGGAAGAAAATTCATCAAATCACGTTACTTGTTTAATATATTGTACAAACGTCACAATGAAAGCCACTATTACATATAATTATTATGCACCAATTAAAAGGTTTTAAAACAGAGAATGCTTGACCGAAAACTCAGAGCCAACTCTGCTTCAAAAGGTTAAGGGGGAACACTTAGTAGTCCCCACCCCTGGTGTTGGAGAATGAGCACCTTTGGACAGCCACACTTGACAGCGCTCATCCTCCCCAGTCATATCCAAAGGACTCGTGAATTTGGGAACAGAAGCAGGGCATATATAATGTATTAGTGTTCTCCAGAGAGACAGAACCAATAGGACATACATATAGATATAGGAGAGGGGATTTGTTAGAATTGGCTCATGTGATTATGGAAACTGAGAAGTCCCACAATGGAGAATGAATGAAGTCTGTGGCATGGCTCAGTTCAAAGCCAAAGGCCTGAGAATCTAAGGCCAAGGAGGCTGCTGGTACAATTCCTGAAGGCCAAAGGCCACAGAACCTGGAGTTGTGATGTCCACAGGCAGAAGGGTGTCCCAGCTCAAGGAGAGACAGCAAATTCACCTTTCCTCTGCCTTTTTTTTCTACCTAGGTCTATAGATGATTAGATGGGTCCCACCCACAATGAGGGTTGATCTTTCCCATTAAACCCACTGATTCAAATGTTAGTCTTCCAGAAAAATCCCCACAGACACACCTCAAAAACAATATTTTACTAGATACCTGCATGTCTTTTTTTTTTTTTTTTTAGGAGGGACAGTGAGAGAGGGAGAGAAAATCAATTTAGTTTTTCATGTTGGGACGTTTCGTTGTGTATGTGGTGCTAGGGTTTGAACCCGTGTCCTCGTGCATGCCGGGCAAGCACCGTAACCACTGAGCCACACTCCAGTCCCTCTGCATGTCTCTTAATCCAGACAAGTTGGCACCTAAAACTAACTATCGTAATTCTTGTTTTTAATTCTCCAGAAAGCATGTGCTCTCAGCCTTTCTTGGTAAGACAGTAGCAAAGGCTTTGCACTTGGAGGAGGCAGCCATGACTGAGTGTGAAGTCTAATTCTGTGATGTATTTTAGGGAATTTGTAGTCATGCACCTTAAGCTGCATTCTTCAGTTGTTCTCTCAGTGAACAATATCCATTGTCTGACTACCATATTTATAAGTTCAAGATTTGATTCAGAGAACAGGGATGCAGAGAAAAAGGGATGCAATTTCTTTTAGCTCCCTCATTCTTTGGCAGAAATCATGTAGCATTCATGTGGCATATCCTTCTAGCTGGAAGATAAGTTGCATCTCTGCTTTTAAAGATCTCACATATAATGGCAAGAAGCAGATAAACGTTACCTAGTGTGAAGAAATTCTAAGAGTGAGGCTCTTAGAATTCAAATTTAGATTTATTAGAGACATCAAGGAAAGAATAGTTGGTTCAGTCCAGGGACCACGGGTTTACAAATATTCATAGGCTGATTCTTAGGCAAAGAAATGCACAAAAGTGGAGAAAGTATTCTTGGTAGGGTAGAATTGGAGAGGAGTTGGCAAGACATACGGAGAGGAGTTTGGCAAATGCTGGAAGTGACTGGGATGCTTGTTAAAAATACAAGATGAAGATGGGCACGGTGGCACATGCCAAAATCCCAGCTGGGGAGGATGAGGCAGGAGGATGGTGAGTTCAAAGCCTCAGAAACTTAGGGCGGCCCTATGCAATTTAGCAAGACCTTGTCTCAAAGTACAAATAATAATAATTTAAAAAAAGAGGACTGGGGATGTTGCTCAGTAGTTAAGCACCATTGGGTTCAGTACCCGGTACCAAAACCAAAACAAAACAAAAAGAGATGACCAGGCTTTAACACAAATTTACTGTTTTGGAATCTCTAGAATAATCCAGGAATCTATTCTTTAATCACTGACCCCAAGTAATTTATTTTTTAATTAGGAAAGTTTAGGGGACATTGCCTAAACTTGAGAGCTATTAAAGAGCTTCACAGAGGGGAGAAATCTGATCAGAATTCTTACCTTTGTCGGCAGAATGAAGACTGACGGCAGGGAGATTACTGTAATAGCTTTTAATAAAAGATTATGATGGTCCAAAATATGCTGCTGACGTATTTTCATATGGGTATGAACTTCAGGGAATAAATTTAAGAGATGCTTAAGATTTAGAATGGGAATTACTGGTTACCTATTGAAAAGAAAAACGAAATGACTCCTGTTTGTGACTTAAATCACTGAGCCCATGACTTATTACCAGGAAAGAGAACACAGCCAAGATAGGTTTTGTGATTATCTCCTTAGTAAATGAGCAATTCTCCCTTCTGTAATTAAATGCCCTCTCTTAAAAAGATTCCACCATAATCTTTGTTCAATGTGAGCCAATATCTGGTCACAGCTTATTGGCCTAGGATGGATAAACAAATTGTATCAACTAAATATTTTTTTTTTTACTTTTAATCAACTAAATAATCTCTTCTGAAAATTTGTGGTTGGGTGTAAAGAAAGCCCGTTTTTAAATATGGCTGGAATTTTAAGTCTACAGTGTGTAGTGGCAACCCATCAGTAGATAGGGAAACAGAGAGAAAAAATTACAGTGAGGAGGAAGAAGAGAAAGAGTGGGGTGGAAAGAGAGATGAATAAAGCTCAGAAGCAGCAGAGTAAAAACAGAATCAGTGGAGTCCCAGCAGCTTTCCAGTTCCTGGTTCCTATCTCTGCATGAGACCTGGCTGCCCAGCTATGCTTTTATCTCATAAACTCAACTCAGCCCTACCAATTAATTTTTTTTTTTTTTGGTCTACCAATTCAGACACTGCTACTTTTTATTATTTGCAATACAGGGATAAAGGTAACACATGGGGTTTTGGACCTATGGAGAGGGTATTCATGGGATACCCACCTGGAAACATCTAGTAGGGGAACAGGTGAAAGTTATTTGCCTGTGTTTGGCAGATAGGTGGAAGTTAAATAAGATAGGCATAAAAAAAGCAGACCAGAAACATAAGCTTAAGAAAAAGAGATAAAACATATAAGCTATTTAGATGCTAAAATTATTCTGGAGGAAAGTTAAAGATTTATTAATTCCTTGGATGCAGAGATGAGGATGTAGTTCAGCATGCTTGCCCAGCATGTGAGGCCCTACATTCAATTCCAAAAAACAAAACAAAACTTTGGGTGCTGTGGCTAAAAATATTTTCCCTAACTTAAAATTACTTTAATATGACTAAGGCCTACAAACATAATTGATCCAATAAAACTATAATGACAGCAGCAGTAAAGAAAAAACATCCACATGTAAGTCATACATAATACTTATTCCAGATGTGAAAATTATTCATGCTCGGTGTTTTCCATTTCCTCTCAGGAAAAACCAACCACCAGAGGACAACTTAGATGACTCTATTGACTTTGCTAAAGAAATCTGTAATGATTTCTCAATGTTTTAGCTACAAATAAGGATAAGAGTACCTCATAGTCACAAACTTCATAACACTTCCTAAATAATAGTGGCCCTGGGACTTAAGTCTGGGATGATTTCCAAACATGTGTTAAGCATTATTTGTCATGGAATGTTGCATAATAAAGTTTTTAATTAAATGACCACTAGGACATTTGTCAATTATGATGGTTCTTTGGACCATACTTCTTCTTTTTTCTCTTCAGGTCACACATTCCTTTAAATATTTTTTTTTTAAAGTTTAGTTCCTGAAATGAATGCCATTTTCAGCATGCAATTCCCCTGCCCCAAAGCACACATTAAATGACAGAAAAAAGATGGGAAGGAAACATACTGTTTTATCCGAATTTTCTTGAACATGGAATTTGGGAGAAAAGCATTTTAAAAATGAACCTATTTTGGGTCTCTATGCTTGATTGTACAAAGTCTTTTGATAGGCTCCTGGGTTGGAGAAGAAAATAAATATAAAGACATTATATGAGACAATTGGGAAAAATGACTATGTTAGATATTTCTGTATCAATGTTAAATTCTGAGGGAATAATAAGGAATTGTACTGAAGTTCTGTTTTTTTTTTTCAGGGCTGAGGACCGAACTCGGGGCCTTGCGCATGTTAGGCAAGCGCTCTGCCACTGAGCTAAATCCTCAAACCCTGTACTAAAAATTTTAAGGATCAAAGTCATATCTGGAACTTTTAAATGGTTCAGAAAAATAGCTAAATTTACTTAAGGGAGAGACAGCAAGAGAGAAAACTGCACTAACATGTTGATAACGGGTAAACTCACAGCATCTTCAATCATCCTCTTGTCTAGGTTTCAGTAGACTCCTGACTTCTTTGAGAAAATTGGGAAAATATGCAACATATTCAAAATCTTATTTAACCATGGACTGTTTTCTTCTTTTTTAACCCATGAAATGTTTTCAACCAACCACATTCCTCAAAGCTTCTCTTGATATCATAGAGCATGCCCATGTTTTCAAGGGTATAGGTTAGGGAATGGCTGGAATAAACATTAATAAGCACTTCTCCAATCTCAACGTGTTCAATGACCGCTTACCTCAATTTCGTATTTCAATCTGACTTTAAAGATGAGCCTGTAAGGCATTTGTAGAGATGTATTGGGAAAGGGGGGTAGGGATAAGGGTAGGTAATTAGGTGGGGGGGGGGTTGGGGGTAAATCTAATTTTCAGAATTTATAAATATTTCATTAGAAACTTGTTTGATTGTTCAACAAATAAATTTCTGAATAAAAATAATAAAAAAAAGATGAGTCTGTACGTACTTGACTCTCAGGAAATTTTATTTAAACATGTTTTAACATACATGTAAATATATGCTTTACTTTTCTGAAACAAAAATAAGCCTGCAGAATGGCTCTCTTTTGCCAAATGTACAAACCTGAGACTCTTCAGGTGATGCCACTGAGGTAACCAAATGTTTGCCATCTTGATAAATAGTTCACTTTCAGCTAAAATTCAATTCTATCTCTTTTGTGAGCTTCAACTTCAAAAATTTGCTGCAAAATCTGTTTTCTCAGTCTATCTCTGATCCCTTTTTTCTTTAAAGGTCCATGGTCTTGAAAATGTAAATATTCAATAGCACCGATCTTTTGCTAGTGGTCTGTTTTTCAGCAGAAGCAACACTGCTTTACAAACCAATCTCGACTGAATAGGCTTGTTCAGAGGTCCTTGTCATAGAGCCTGCGCCAGCTCTTCCAAGTTGGGAGACATTTAATTTAGCTGATACTTAAATATGCAGCCTTCAATCACCCACTTTCCTTTGAATTGATCTGAGTATTATTTTTATTTCTTTGGAAAGATGCTGAAATATATAGAGACATTATTTTGTAATATATGTGACATTGTACACTGCATCAAAACTAGGCTTTTTGGAAATATTTCAGTAATTATGTGTTGCAATTCTCTCATGTTCATCTTATATAAGACAGTAATTCTCAAAGTTGGAGAATAGTGGATAGAACTACAAGTTACAACCGAACACCTCATGGTTATAGGGGGTTTTGGTTTTCTTGGTTTTTTGTACTAGAGCTTGAACCCAGGGGCGCTTTACCACTGAACTGCATCCCCAGTTCTTTTATTTTTTATTTTCAGACAGGATCTTGCAAAGTTGGCCAGTCTGGACTAGAACTTGGTGATTCTCCTGCCTCAGCCTCCTGAGTTCCTGGGATTATAGGCATGTACCACCACACCTAGCTTCATGTTAGTACATTAGAACTTTGCTTAGCAACTTCAACATACACTAAGGGACTCAAAGGTCTAAGTTGTTTCAATAATTTTATGAAACAAAAGGTAATGAAAGATTTCCATTCCTTAAGACTTTTTTCACAAGAATAATTTGCCATATTTTTAAAATCCAAAGAAAGCCTACTTTTCCAAATCCCTTTGTAAGATACTCGATTAATTGCCAATATTATTCATGAATCAATAATTTACATCTCATAACTGCTTACTACTGCTTTATAGTTAACTGAAGTAAACTACTGAGCTATCATTCTTGCATATACATTTAATGTCATACACATTAAACTAGCTGCCAGATTCTATAACTTCATTTTCAATTTCACAAATATTTACTGAGCAATTACTAGTCCAGGTATGTGACAGGAATACAGATTTAAATATGGTGATCCATTTGGGGCTGTGAGAACACAGGGAAGATAACAATAGGGTAGCAATTAAAAGATAAAAAGAATTCTGCCAGGCACAGTGGCACATGCCTGTGATCCTGGTGACTCCAGAGGCTAACACATGAGGATAACAAATTCCAAGTTGGTCTCAGCAACTTGGTGAGGCCCTCAGCAACTTAGTGAGAACCTGTCTCAAAATAGAAAATAAAAAGGGTTGGGGATGAGGTTCATTCCCCAGAACCAACAATAACAAAAAAGATAAACAGGATTTTATCATGGATAAGGTGATGGGGGAAAGAATTAATGACATTTTGATTAGAGGATGAGACACAGGAAAATGTACAGAATTTGCAGAAATAAGGGTAATTTAGTATAACTGAAGCATGAAGTGTAAAGAGGGAGACAGGAGATGAGGCAGGATTGTGAAGCCAGATTCAGGATTGTGAATCTTATATACCAATTTAAGGGGAATAGGTTATTATTTTGAAGACAAACGGACAGAAGGGATAGTAAATAGAATGAATTTTAAATCAGGGAGTAAAAAATAAATTAATCAATCAGGGAGTAGAGGTGGGACAGCAATCTATAGCCTTCCAAGCTGTTACACACTATAGTGTGAAGATTGCTGATTTAAACATTCATGATCTACAGACTGAGTTCTGAAAACAGCCTCCTAGGGTAATCCCTCTTTACTCTTTCTCTTGAATTTATCATCAGATCAGTCACTGACTTCCTAACATAACATGCTCACACTTGTCCTGAGAAGGCTAGTTCCCATATGTGAAAAGGGAACATGATATATACCATGGAAAACAGTATCCCTCACCTAGCTGATATTCCATGACTGAAGTTTGTTATTATTACCATTGGTTCTCACAACATAAAAATACAACTATTGTCCAAATTAAGTCACTTGATTAAAACTATCCAATTTGAGGGAAAAAAGCCAATATTAGAACACAAATCCCAACTGTGAATTTTGTTAGGCCAGGGTATTTCTACAAATTCACGTATATTTTTCCAAAATAAAAAATTATGTTTTGGTATTGTCAATTTGGTTATGTGCAGAAATTTTTAAAAAATCATATTCTTTAGAAACAGACACTTTAAACCATGGAAATTTTTTCAAGGTAGATTTTTTATAATAATTAAAAAATATATATTTACCTATTATCCAAACTTGAAATACTTATATCAAGTACAGAAATACTTGAAATGAAAAAGCTATTCCTTTATTTTTAAGCTTTATTTTATCACTCTTATCAAACACACATCAGAAAGCATATCAACAGTGCATCTTATGATAAGTCAGTTTACAACAAAACTGAACAAGGCAATTGTGTTTACAGAAAGTTTTCAGCAAAAAGTACGTAATACAATCCATCAAAACGCAATGTTATATCTAGGTATATAGGAAAGAGGAAAATAAAAGTTCTTTGCTACTCAGCAAGGAAAAACAAGTCTCAAACACTTGACTGGAAATCAGAAATGTAGGGATTTGTGAAAAGAACTTCTTGGTGCTGACACATATCTACACTGATAGTCCCACTTACTTATTAAGAACAAAAACAAAAACAAAAACAACAACAACAAAAAAAAACAACTCACAAACAATAAGACATCACAAAGATAAGAGACCGTAGTGCCAAGAAATGCCAAGACCAATTTGCTATTGAAACAACTTAGAAATGTTACAGACAGCGATTCACTGTGCATGGTGATATTCTTGCAGTTCTGAGGTCAAGGTGAACCTGCACGAGAGAACACTCCTCATAACCGATTTTAATTTAAATGATCTTTCACACATTTTGTAACAACACTTTCTCATCAAAATCATAGCAATTGCATAAGGGAAATAGCAGTTTTTAATATTCACAACCAACCTCTCCAATGCTGACACAGGAGGCCACAGACTTAAAATTTATCGATTACAACTGGATTTCCAAGAGTGATCAAAAGACAGCAAAGATGAAGCCTTTTTTTTGGGGGGGGGAATCCCTTGCACCCCAGATTCTACATTATTAAGGAATGTTAAGTTATTTAAGATTTTTCAGAATAAAATTAAGAAATGAAAAGAGTATATCCTTCTGGAAAAGATGTGACAGCTTTACACTCTGCAAAATAAGTAATCTACAGAAGTGCAGCTTTTTTTTTTTTTACTTACAATAAATAAACACTACTTAAGTTCCATAAGGTGCTATAACTTTGCAGCTAGTGCATACTAATGCCACCCACTGTACCCAACGTGCAACGGGAAACACAGAGATGGCTAATCCCCAGTTTCTTTCTGATCCTTGATGTGGATGAACTGTAGTAAACACCAAATACACAAAAGCTGGAATTCAAATATTTACCATTAAAAATTAGGATAAATTGAAAATGCATACCGGGTTTTGTAAACTCTTAACAATAATATTTTGGGGAAACAATAATGAGGAATGTGTAGGAAAGGCAATATTTCTATGCTACAGGTACCCAGTCTGGATTTTAAAAAATAAATATCATTTTTAAACCATCCAGTATATGGAAGATTACTAAAACCCATCAGGGGGTCAATTTCTTCCCCTCACCTATTTTTTTTAACCCTTAAATTTGACAGTCTTCTGAAAATACATGCTAATAAAATAACTATGGATAATTCAAAGAACTGAAGAAATTTTGAATTCATATATGCACAATTTGAGAATACCTCATTACATCTGCTTTTATACTTATTGTCCTGATATCATGTTATTAAGAGGAGATAAACTAGAAGAGGAAGACAATTCCAACCTAGGATAAAAAGGGTGACTATAAATAATTCTGACAATCATTAGCTGACATAAAAAAGTAGCTCTGATTTTATGTGAGGATTTACCAAAAAGAAATGAAAAGAACCTGAATAATTCCACTTTTTTCTTCCAGAATGTGACTTATTTTCATCATACAAAATAGTATAATAAAGCAGGTTCTTTTCTGCACCACAAAGATTAATGGTCATATAGAGCAAATTAGAATGTTTTCCTGTCTTTAAATTAAACACTATGAACTCAGTTCATAAAATATACATGGTCTTCAAAAGAGCCATCAGTTTTCTGCTGGTTACTGCAGCAGCTACCCAATTTAATGGGAAACTATACTGGGGCAATCATTTGATAAGTTTCCCACGAATTCCAGCATTTACGGTACCACAAACACAACTGACATAATTATGGTAATTCTCTAAAAAGCACAAATAAAGCAAATTTAAAACAATAATCCTTATAAGCGGTACATAGAACAACAAAAGTGCTAGCTATAAGAAAATAATAAGAATGTCATTATCAGGAGAACAAATATGTGTAAACTGTGAATCCTATATCCTGAAGATCACCTTAATGACCACCTATAAAATACAAATTTTCTTAAATGCTCCCTGGCTTACAGATACTTTTTTGCAGCCCATTTGTCCTATAAAATCACAGCAAAAAAGGTTAAAATTGTTTATCTTCTTCTTAAATATCCATAATATTTGTCAAATGTATATGTTGCCCATCTACTTACTGGTCATCATATTCAAAACCAGTAACATCTGGGAAAAGTGGCTATGATAACAAACATGATATTGTATCCTGTGGTATCAGGTAGAGAAGCAGCTAACTTAAGACAAAATCAAATCTTAAAATTCTGGATACTCTACAAACCAAAATGGCCATGTTCCTCTATGATTAAGAATATAAAAACTAAATATAACCATAGGCCTCATACGAGTTGCATATAATGGACACTCAACATTTGTATATTCATTGAGAAGGCTAGTGAGTAATTCTAACTTGAAAGACTACCATCTCAAAATAAAAGTGATTTACTGAGCACCTGAAGAAATGGGAATTCTTTTGAGCTAACTGTGACTGATGACTCATCAGATTGTGACCATACTTGACAAAAAATAAGAGAGCTAGAGTAATAGGATTTGAATAGGAAGGAAACTGATATTAAAAATGGAACTAGATCCAAGGATGGATTAGATTCTACCAAATAACTGGCTATTCCATCATATGCAATATTGGAATAAAATTGAAGAATAGCTTTTACACATTACAAAAAAAAAAGAACAAAAAACAAAAAAAGGAAATTTTGGACTTTTTATGTGACTCAATCCAAAAGTTCTTTCAAGAAAAATGCAGAGGTGCGATTAATCATCATCTGGGAAGCTTTCATCAAATGAGTTTTAGTATTTTCCAGGAAACAAAAGGCACTTGTTCAAATCCTTAACTATCTACACATCCTCCAGACTAAACTTCACAATGTGATTCCATCTGTACCCTAATCTGCATAAAGTCACTTAGTATGCATGTACCCTTGCATAAGTGTCTACGTAAAATGTGGTTACTGAGAGTCTCCCTCACCCAAAATTATACTATTATAATTATTATCAGTTACTGTGGTGATTTTCATTAATTATAAAAAAATAAAATGCCATGCTGCCAAGGCATAACTGAGTAAAATTATGTTAAGATAAGCCTAATTTAAAAAGTCAGAAAATAGACCTAAGAAAATATTAGTCACCTGACTGAAGTCAAAACAGCCATGAAATAGTATCTGATGAGTACTTCATGTCTGCCTACAATTTATTCCCGAAAAGTAACTGATGCCCTTACCAAGGGGAAAGTCCAGTGTAACAGGACAGGATCAAGTATCGCCTGTAGTTTTCCTCAACTTCCTCCACATGGCAGCACTATTGTTGGCAGGTTAACTTAACATATCTCAACACTCGAGCAGCAGGAGTACCAAAAAGAAGGCCACGCTTCTCAATTAAAACAGAGAAGGATAAATAAAACTAAACTCAGGGTTTTTGTTCTAAAAGCAGCCATAGTTTTGGCTCAAGGTACGGCAGAAAAGGAATTTCTCTGAGACAGCTGCTATGCGGATGGCCACAAAACAAGGAAGACATTCAGTAGTAATAAATGCAGATCTCTTATTGCAAGAAGTCATTTTTTTTTTCATTTTAAGATGCAGTCAATATTTTTATCTAGTGCTATTTCTCTGAGGTGTCTTACTATTCTTGTTCTCTAAATACAGCATTGTAGTTTGAATCATGGCTAGTCACTTATTCCAAAAATGTTTCTGAAGAACCCAAAATTTCCTTTTCTGAGGTGAAATATACCATGGCTATACCATGTTACAACAAAGAAGAAACTGGGAAGGTGAGTGGGAAAGAAGCCCAGGTATTAATTTAGGGAAACAAAAACAACCTGAGATAAAATTTGCCCCCAAGGGTAGGGGTTAACTGACATGAACCCTCAACTCTTTACCCTGCCTCTCAATAAGAAAATTTCTAGGTTTGCAGTATCTTTGAGGAATCAAAATTCCTGTGTATATACATATCATCCTTAAGGAATCATGAAAACTGCATCTTTTATAATATTTTGGATCCAGTTTAAGAAGATATTTAGATTAAATTTCAGATAATATCAGAAGAGGGAGGGAGAATCTGCAAATGTCATCTTTGGTAGAATGGGCTAAGAGAGATAAATGACAATTTAAATCATAGTAGGCATCTTTTTTTTCCAATTTTGTGGTTTTCATAGAAAATATTTAATTCAATGTGTGTTACTTAGACTCCTCAATTATTCCTTCAGCTTCCTTAAAATCTAGTTAGTATCTTCTGTAATAAAATTACACACTGTTAAACACTACATATATGTATGAATACATCTGCAATAAGATGATATCAAAGAACGCTGTGAAGTGCAGCATCAGTGTTAGCAGCGCACTGCATGACTAAGCTTAAAAGCCTATCTGCAGTTTATTTGCAGGGATTTCTCTTTTTTTGTAGGGCTGGGGGAAAGAGGTACATGTGCTAACCTAGAAACTTCCCTTAAAAAGAATTCATTTATAGTCTGTGCTTACTGGAACGTACATCCTTATGTACGCTCTAATTATCACAGAAGCAGCTAGTGATATGAATATTTATGTTCTAGGAAATCTTAGGTCTTCACAATATTAGTTCTACTCTTGAATTCTGACTTTGAAAACCAACCACCAACCAATCAATCCTTGAAAGGGCCAAAATACAAAATAACAGTTCTTATTTCTAAGGGCACATATTGGGTATCATGCTGTAAGACCCTTTGGTAATTCATAAGTCAGCCTCCTTATATCAAATGTGGCTTCATAATAATTAATGGAGAGCCCTAAATAATTTGGTAACTGTAAGAACTAAAATGTCAAATAGTGATTGTGTGAACAGGGAAAAATGATTTATCTTCTAAAATGCAGAGTGTAATTGGGCTCTCAACTGCACACTCAAGGAATCACTACATGAGGAGGCTTCCAACAGTGAAAGATATAAAGACATTTTCCTGAGGAAAAACAAATCAATAAATAAAAGTTTCACTTAGGTAAGGAAACAGGAAAAATCCATAACTTGTATATAACTTGTTATTTTTTTATAATCAGTGCTTTACAAAGGTTTCCTAAATTTATATCTTTAAAGACAATAAGAATTCATAATTGCAGTTCTTAAAACCATGTAATCAACATGTATCCATAAACTCATGCATACTGGCAAACTTTACTCATGAACACATTTGTCTGCTATCAATCTTTCTAAGATCTGGGTTTTTTCCTTTCTTATTCCATTTTATTGTTATCTACACCTTTCTTTACTTCCTGAAGTCAAAAGCCAGACCACTTGGGATGATGTTCCTCTAACTTTTCTTCAATTAAGCACAGAGTTAGAGAATGGGGGAAAGGGAAAATAACAGCGTAGTGGGGAGGTAAGTGAACAACAGAAAGTAAGAAAAAAGGATCCCTGACTACCTGATTATCTGCTCTTTCTTTGCTTTTTTTTTCTTTTTCTTTCACTGTATATCTAATTCTTCTAATTCTTCTTTTTTTTTTGTTTGTTTTTTTGGATCCACTTCAATTTTCTATCCTAGTTGGAAGAACCACACTTTAAGAAATCTAACAATTATCATAAGAGATTCTGTACAAAATAAAGATGAACCAATCAAGGGTGTAAAGAAGACTGAAGGATGGGATAATTTACATGTACCTAATTACTTTGTTCCAATAGATTGAAGAATTTAAACATAACCCTCCTCTAGAGACTCCATTTGTTCTCAGCGTCTCAGGAATGACTGTTCTGTCATTTACATTCTATCAGATAGACCAAGTCTTAAAACATATATCTTAAACCTTACACGGTGAAACAGATAAGGAACAGATGGGTACAGATTGTATAGCTCAAGATTCGCACTATAAAGTACACTGATTCAAATTTTCTCTAATCTTTCACACCTGCACACTCACTCAAACATACTAGACATAAAAATTGTGCAAGATCAAGCATCAGCTTTCTATTTTAAAAGCCTTAATAATAATAAAAAAATGTAGATAGGCTCACTGCAGTTTCTTTAAAGGAATATTAAGTACTACAGTACTCCTTTTAAAAAATTCACAACTCAGTGTTAAGTACACAGTAGGTAACTGCTGCTTGACAATTACTTAAGATTACTGACAGCATCTAGTGCCAGATACAGGTATCAACAATAAGGAAGAACCACCTGACAACACAAAGGAATAATCTGTAAGTGATGTCACCAACCCTAACAAATTTGTTAATAATACTCACTACAACATATTATTCATCCTTGATTCATAATCACATAAAATAATTAATATCTGTTTAGGTTACATACTGAAGAGCAGCACCTGCCCTACTGCATGAAAAAGGTTGCCCACATGGATGCTCTAAAACCCCTCAAAGTATAGCTGAGAGGTCTGGTCCTACTCAGTGCCAAATGTTTGTAATGCAACATTGCTTGGGCAATGATTGCACATTAGTTGGATTAAATAAATGTATGAAGTACTCTCTTAAAATGGTAAAGGAGTACTCCTGCATTCAGCTGTGGAATATAATAATCCAGGAAATGGAAGAGAAGAAATAGGAAATAGTTCTTAGGTTACTGATTAAAGCAAGGTTTGATACAGATATCCCCTCTTATAGGCACTCAGCGGGTAGAATGTAGCCACAACAAACTTCCCATCAAACATCCTTCCAGTCAGTAATTTCTGAGCAGCTTTGGAATCACCAGCATTTGCATACTCAACAAAGACCTGAAAGAGGAGAGAAGAGAGAAAACAAAATAGTTTCCTTTCCATCACAACTGTTCTAGATCAGTGCCTTACCAACCTTAATGCATATATTAGTCACACTCTACATAACAATGTTTTGATAAATGGCACAGGTACCGTAAGATTAGAACACAGCTAAACAATTTATCTTGCCTGGCTTTTTACTGTACCTTGTGTGGTTTAGATACACTAAGGCTTACCATTGCATTACAACTGCCTATAGTATTCAGTAGAGTAACGTGCTATACAAGTTTATAGTTCAGCAGGAACAGACTCTACCATATAGCACAGGTGTTTCAAAGGTCCTATTCCTCTAGGTTTGTGCAAGAAGACTATCCGTTCACACAACTACAAAATAGCCTAATAAAATTTAAATGATTTAAAAAAGCAAACATACTATGGAACTTTTTACAAGAGTAAAAAGGACAATAAAGTAATAATCACTCAAAATGTAAAACTCTTAATGTTTAGCAAAACTTTTGTGTACATCCTTCTACCAAACATATTTAATGAAAATTTTCAAAAAGATCTGAATAATTCTGCAATTATGAACACATTCACTTACTTGTCCTCTGCCAGGATTTTCCTTTGGAACAAGCAGAGAAACTACTGGTCCATATTTTTGACATTCCTCTTTTACATCTTCTACAACATCTGATTATTAAAAGACACAACAGCAACCACTTTGACATATTAACAAGCATTCATTATTTGAGACTTTAAAATCATTGAAGAATTCAGGGATACATATCTACATAATGAAGTCATTTCCCGTTATCTTCAAAAACAAAGTTTAAGAACATAATTTAATGCATTTAAATTAGTTTTCCTTTTAAAGAACATAATTTAATGCATTTAAATTAATTTTTCCTTTTATGTTTTAACTTTAAGGTTTTAAATCAAGTTGATCCACTTAAATCAAAATTTAAAAAGATAAGTCTTTACTCTTCCTCCCACCTTCCCAATGCCGTTCCATCCCCCTCTTGAAGGCAACAAACCTGTTTCTTCTGTATCCTGCCATAGATTCATCAGTTTACATAAGCAAATTTGATTCTATACACTTAAAGAATTTGAATCTTGCTTTTTGTTTATTAAATAATATGTCTATCAGTTTTCTATATCATCACGTGAAAACTTCTCATTTGTTTTTCTGGTTGTGTAGTACTTTACTCTGTGAATGCTCAATTACCTAATATGTCGCCTATTCATGAACAATTAAACTGTTTCCAAACTTTTTCACTGTATACTATGCTTCAACAGATAAACCCACATGCATCTTATGTCACTTGTATACTTCTCAGTTCATATACTAGACAAGGAACTGCTGGGTCAAAACTGACATGGGGGCTAAAGTGGTGGCTCTGCGGTTACAACACTTGCCTCATACTCACAATAACCTGGGTTCAAACCCCAACACCACATACACAACAAAGCATCAGGGAGCCAAAGGCCAGATGAAAAAATAAAATGAAACTGATTCTCTCTCTCTTAAACAAAAAAGAAAAAAGAAAAAAAAACTAACATGAATTAGTCAATTAGGAATTATCAACTTGCCTTTCATAAAAGTTTACCAGTGTAAACTTTATCTAGCAATGTATGAGAATGTCTTTTTCCTGTTCTCTTACCAAAAAGTGTTAGCACCTCATCAATGTGATGGTTAATAAAGGCATTATAGTTTTTTTCTTTTTAAAGAGGGAGAGGGACAGTAAAGAGAGAGAGAGAGAGAGAGAAGCAATTTTTATTTAGTTTTTCATGTGACTTTCATTCCTCTGACAATTTGTTGCACGTGGTACTGGGGTTTGAACCTGCGTACTCGCGCATGCCAGGCAAGCACTGTAACCAAACCACCACTCCAACCCTACAGTTTGGTTTTAATTAGCATTTCCTTCCTTTCTATAATAAGTATGTCTTGAGGGCCTACTATGTGTTCTTTCATATAGGTTATGTTCCAGTGTTACTATCTCCTGAATAAAATCCAAATTCTCAAACACAGCAATCAAGTCTGTTAGATATCTATACTTCAGCTACCATTTTAGTTTTCCCCACAAATATCTCAAGATACAGTCATACCAACATGCTGTTCTCTGAACATGTCACACTTTCTCTTTATATTACTTCCTCCTCATCCGTTCAACTTTTTTTTTTAGGGCTGAGGACCAAACTCAGGGCCTTGTGCATGCTAGGTAAGCACTCTGCCACTGAGCTAAATCCCCAAACCCCCGCCCCCATCCCTTCAACTTTTAGCCAAGCAATTCTAATTACTAACTGAGCTCAGCTGTAACCTCTGCAGACAAGCCCTCACCAACCACTGACTGGGTAAAACACTCTGCCTCTCTGCCTTTAGATTATCACAACTAGAATCATTTTATATGTCTCCCCAACTATTCTAAAAACAAAGTAATCCCACAATGGCACATAGTAAATATGTCTTGATTGAATGTGCTGTTAAAAACAAAAGAGAAAACTACTGAAAAGGAAAAATGAAAGCATAGAGAAGGGCTAGAAAAGACAGATCAGACATTTATTAATTTGATAAAGACAAGAAGTAAGACAGTCAAGAAGATGTTATGAATCAAAAAGAGTATTTTAGTGATCACATAGTTCAATATCCTCGTTCCTTTAAGTTACAAAAAATAAGAACTCCATTTTTTGTACTAAGTGTGTACTCCATACTTAGTCAAGAGAGACCCATTAAAATACAATTTAGGGCCAGGCATGGTGGTACATGCCTGTGATCCCAGTGGCTTGAGAGGCAGGAGGACTGGAGGTCCAAGGCCAGCCTTAGCAATTTAACAGACTCTGTCTCAAAATAAAAAGACAAATAAAAAGGGCTAGAGATGTATCCTAGTGGTTAAGTATCCCTTGAGTTCACTCCTTGATTCCAACAATAATTATAATTATTATTATTATTATTGAGGAAGCACTGACCTTCATATTCCTCTTCATTCTCAAGATAATCATCATCCAGCACATTCAGCAGTCTTAGGACTGGAGTAGGAAGCATCACCAGATCTTCAATATGAGGAGCTGTTAAAGTTCATCATAATATGGTTAAATGTAAATCCCCCAAATAAACTGACGAATACCAGAAAATCCCTTGCTAAGTTTGGGAACACATATTATACAAATGACCAGGAAAAAAATAAAGACATACACAACTTACCAAAAGGAATGCTGAAGAATGGGCTGCACAATGCCATTTCAGCAGGAATCCTTCTGCTTGGATCATCATGAAGCATGCTAAGATACAAACATTGGAATCTTTAGAATTAATGTCAAATCTTCTGAAAATGCAAGTTAAAGAAAACAGTCTAAGTGTTCATCACAGCATTAATTATATTAACATGGTTTGACTCATTCATCTTTATAAAGAATATAAATGTTATTTATGAGTAAATGTACAATAAATCATAACATCTATGATATGTCATACTACGATTTAAAAATAATGATTCTGATTAATAAAATGAAACATGGGAAAGTGATGAACATTCTATAACACAGAGTGAAGAAAAGCTAGTCAAAGATACACAGTAACAATAAAAAAGAGAAGACAGTGGTGGGATAATTACTGAATCTTGTCAAATTCCCCTAATAATAAAGCAACTGATGCAAAACCAAAAACCCATTGACAATATTTACCACAAAACTATAGGGATGAAAAGATTAAGAGCAGGAAAGCTCGTACCATATCAACATCTATGTGTAAGAAAGCAAAGAAAAGTAAATATTCATCTGATGAACTAAAAAAAAAAAAAAAAAAAAAAAACACCCAAAATGGCCAACAGAGACTCGCTGGCTGGCATAGCAAGTCAACTTGAGAAAAACAACAAAAACTACCAGGGCTATACATTCTAATACCAGGTGAAGACACGAGATCCTCTATAAAATCTGAAAGAGGTGCAATACTCCAAACTCAAAGACCTTTCAAACAAATTAGCTGAAGTTCTCTCCTAAGGCAAAATCCCACAGTGAGAAAAAAATCCTGGGAAAAGAATCCAAACTGAGAAAGGTGGGTTAAAGAGAGAGATGGAGACAGAGAGACCACAAAAAAAGCAAAGGGGAGCAAAAGCCAGGAGATCTGGCAAAAAGACTTAAAAAAAAAAAAACCTACATTAAAAGAAATAAAATGAGCCCCTATACTGGAGCAGTGGCTCAGTGGTCATGGTGCTTGCCTGGCATGTGTGGGTTCAAACCCCGACACCACCTACACAGCAAAGTGTTAGAGTAATGAAAGTCACATGAAAAGCTAAATAAAATTGATTCACTCTTTCTCTCCCTCTCTCACTGTCCCTCTCTTAAAAAAAAAAAAAAAAAAAAACTTCCTAAAAAAAAAAAAAAAGAGCCCTATATAATTAGTAAAGCTGTCCCCATTATACTTTCTATAAGATTAGGAAAATAAATTTCACATAAAAAATGAGCAACATAAAATAATTATGACAAGTTTATAACACAAAAAAGAATTACAATATAGTATCTTTCAGATAATGACCACAAGCTGGAAAGAAACGATTATAATCTACCATTTCAAAATAAGCTCAATATTTTAAAAAACAATATATGATTAAAAGAGTAATAAAAATCAAAATTAGTCTAAAAATTAGGTAAGAGTACTCAGTAAAGAATTAGATTTTAAAAAGGATTTAATAAGATTATTCTAGAGAAAATGAAAGGAAGAGTCACCATAATACATAATGTCTTAAAAAGAAATAGAAGGCAGAAAAGATGAACATTTTTAAAAAATGAAAAAGAAATAATGAAAGAGATAAAACAGATTGAAAGACAAGTAATATACTGAAAACAGATGAGGAAAAACTAACATTTGTAGGAGTGCTTTGAAAGAGAAAGCTCAAAGAAAAAGAACAAAATAAACAAGAATTGTAACATTTAAAGTGTTTTCTAAAATACAAGAACTACCTACTGAAATGTATCTTCCTGAGACTACTGAACCCATAAAAATTAGACATATTCTGGTAAAATTAATAGACTTTGAAGGAAAAAAAAGGATGAAATGCACTGGGCATGTAGACAAAAAGTTAAGTGACTTTTAACAAAAGGACAATTTTCAATAGGAACACAATATATCAGAAGAGAATGCAGTAACGTATTTAAGACATTCAAGAAAAAAGTACGCCAAAGGATTTTATATCCAGCTAACCACTTTCAAGCATTAATAAGTACAGTTTATTATTAAAATTAAAAAACTCAGAAAATATTATGATTTCCTGGAGAACCAGATTCAGCAAACTAAAATGACTAGAAACACCAACACCAGGATGAACCAGTGGTGAATATTATATAACCAGTACACACAGAACAAGATTAAATGAAAAATTAAAACAGTATATAGTATATAATGGCTACATAATCCTGACGGTGTATACATAACCATTTTAAAAGTTGGGGAAAAATGGGAAGAGTACACACAAAAATAATTTAACTAATCTCATTAGGGTACGATTTCTGTGGCTATTTTATGTGAAATAAAGCAAATGATAAAGTATGAAATATCCTAACTTCATGATTATATTGTAGTTCTGTCATTTCCTTTGTCCTTAAGAATCAGACTCTTGATGTGGAAGAAAAGCGATACAAATATAACCTAGAAAGAAATCAAAAACCTCTCTGGTCCTGAATTTGAATTGGAAATATCAGTTAACTATCTGTTAACTTAAAAGGCATAGAGGCAATGACCAGCCCAGTAGCAATGGATATTCCTAACACCCAGAGCATGGTTTTAAAATACCATTTTCTGGGCTGGAGCCGTGGCTTTTCGGTTACGACACCTGCCTGGCATGCCCCAGGACCTGGTTTGAACGCCAGTACCATGTACACAACGAAAGCCACATGAAAAACTAAAATGATTCTCTCTCTCACTCTCACTGTCCCTCTCTCTCTTTAAAAAAAAAAAAAAATACCATTTTCTACTAAAAGAAACCAGGCTTCTTGAAAAAATGACTAAGTCCAAGTCTGGGGCAAAAAACCTATAAGATGAATTGGGAACATCTTGTCATATTACACAACAAAGAAACTATCAAACAAGTATGTGCAGACTTCCCATTCACATAAGATGTGGCATTTTCAGCTTCAAATAGATTAAAAATGGCAATGAATTATAACACACGAAATATATTTAAATCCATTAGTTTATAATGATACCTAGAATTTTTTTCCAAGCACTGAGGACTGAACTCAATTGTTCTTTAACATTACATTACTAACCCCTTTTATTTTGATATGGGGGTCTTATTAAGTAGCCCAGGCTGGGCTCAAACTGGTCAATCCTTTTGCCTCAGCTTCCCAAGAAGCAGGGATTACAGGTCTGCATCACCATGCCTACAATACTTTGAATTTTTTAAAAAGGGAATGATCACCTCTGGAAGATGAAAAGTAACCAACTTATTATCTTGAAAACTACTAAAGAATCAAATTTTTACTTTGTAACCAAATGAAGAACAAATGGCAGAACAAGAACATCACCATTCTGTAATCCTTCACAAAGCACAAATCTAAGCACTGAGTTATCAACAGCTGCTAACTCATAAAATAGATAATCATATTATATGCCACCTTATGCAAGAATAAAATACCCTCTACAGTCTTGAGGAAAAAAGAGAAAACATTAATCAAACCATCTAGATACAACTACCACTTTAGGGGAATAAAGAGAAATATGGTTCAGGGGGTACAATTCAGTGGTAGAGCACTTGCCTAGCATGCACAATACCCTGGCATTCCATCCCCCAAAACACACACATACACAAAACACATAAAACTCAGAATTATGGAATTACAATCATACAAAAATCAGCAAAATTCAGGCTATGAAAAACTCTATTGAGCCAACAACCTCGGCTGTCAACAGGTAAATTAAAAGGGAAAAAGTGGGCATGCATACCCTTATTTATAGCAACACAATTCATAGTAGCCAAACTATGGAACCAGCCTAGGTGACCATCAATGGACGAATGGATAAAGAAAATGTGGTATGTATACACAATGGAGTTTTAATAAAACATACAGAAAAATGAAATTGTGTTATTTGCAGGAAAATTGATGGAACAGGACCATCATGATAAGTAAAATAAGTCAGACGGTCAAGGTTCATGTTTTCTCTCATGCAAAAGCTAGCAAGGAAAAAGGAAAAGAAAGATGGGAACAGATCTCATGAAAATCAAAGGGAGATCAGTAATGGACAGTGACCACCAGGTAGGAGGCAAGCAGCAGGGAGTGCTGAGGAATGATATTGGCCATATTATATTGCTATATTGTGTGCAGGTACAAATATGTAACAACAAATTCCATCAAAATGCACAACTATAACACACCATTAAAAAAACTGGGGGGGAAGCAGGGGGAAAAAGGAGGAAGAGACAGAAAAAGGACCCTTAGGAGTGTTTTGGTTTTTTTTTTTTTAGCAAAACAATTTAAGCATGTACACTTGGGCAATAAAACTATAATGTAAACAAGGAAGTGATTATGATAAATATTTACAGTGATTATCTTTAAGGAGAAATAAGGATCTTGCCATTGGGACTGGACATATGGCAAAGTTTTATTTTTTGACCTGAACAGTGGTTACAATGTTCCCAAGAATTCATTAAGTTACATAGTTGATCAATCTGCATGCATACAAAATACAATAGGCAGGAAAATATCACAAGGAAGTTCACTAAAATGCTAACACTAGAAGGATGGTCTATTATTTTTGTTTTCTTTGTCAAAATTTTCTGTAATTTACAAATTTGGTTTTTAGTATTATTGAAAGGATAGGAGGGAAGCTATTATCTAAAAAACAGAAAAATTCAAAACTGAATTTAAATGATTTGACTTACAGGCTAAAACCCATTATATAATTTTACACTGCTATCTCTTCAATGGAAAATGCAATTTTTAACACCCAATATCAATTACTAAACAGCTGCTTAAGACTAATTTGAAAAAAATTATACGCATACAAATTAACTATGTATAAAATTGTTGATATCTGAATAAATTCTGTTTATTGTACCTATGTCAACTTACTAGTTTTGACACTGTATTACAGTAATGTAAGATGTTATCATTGGGAAGACCTGGGTGAAGTTGGGACCTCTGTAAGATTTTTACAACTGTCTGTTGAGTCTTAATTATTTAAAAATAAAAAGGTTTTTTTAAAAAAACCTATTTTGAATGTTTATAGGTCCAAATTCCAGACACTATAAAGCTCCTACTAAACCAAGGGATTCACTCTTTTCTAGCATACTACTTTATTCATTTCTAGTCCACCAAGTTAGAAACCCAAAGCCTACTATTTGCTATTTCTTATTTTTGAAACACAGATCTATTCAAATATTAGAAATATCCTATCTGTTCCCAGAGAGTTTTTGGTTGTAATTATTTAAAACATAATTAAAACCTACCTTATTCAAGAATTTTTTCCTGTAGTCCAAAAGTATACTTAGCCTTCAGTTACTAAAGACTCTCTTTAAAAAATCTGTTTTCCATAAACCAGGTAACATTGCAGGAATATACAAGAGGCCAAATGTACATGCCCCAGCATCCATCTTCTGGCAAATAAATAGCCATGACCAAAACATTCTTTTGAAAATAAATTTTGTAAAAATACTTGAAAACTATTGGGCTTCGTAAGAAGCTAGCCTGATTAGGACATCTAAACTGAAGTTCTTATTTCTAAGGGAGTAAAACCTCTACATGAACAAAAAAAATCACAAATAATATAAATCCACTCAGGAAAAAAAGGTTTCACATTGTAAATGTTCACAACTCAAATTTATAGTATAGATAATGTACCTTTTGATAAGGTCTCTTAGGTGATAGGCTGGAATTGCGGCATTCACCACTGCTTTACTGGCAAATATATGATCAATAATAGCAGAACTGTTTGCCTAAAAAAGGAAGAACATTCTCCTTAGGTTAATAAATTCAGTTTGTACTTACTGAGCACTATGCGTATAACACTGTCTTGTGAATAACATGCAAAACACTCTTCTGAGAGCTCATAATCTTAACAGAGGAAACTATACATATATGTTTCTAGAGACAATGAACTTTTTTTTTTTCTCCATTCTCAGGACCAAACTTCTAATGGTTAAGGAACCATTAGAAGAATGAATCAAACCAAAAAACCACATAAAATGTAGTTTAAAGTGAAAAAATAAATGTGTAATAGGTGAGTGAGCATGTCTAGAGACCGAATCTTCATTGATTTTTCAGGCAAAAGTAAACTACCACTGAGAAAATCAGGAAGTATTACTATTTGCCACATTATTCACACTCTAATAAATCTTTATGGAATATAATATTTTCTCTGGGGTACCATGCTAACTCAGCATGTGAAACTGTGTACATGAGTAAAAAGACCTAATACTATCATTATCTCCAACATTTATTAATACTTATCATAGGTCATACAGTATGCTAAATAAGTTATCATTTCTTTTTTAACCTTGATATTCATATGGGATGTTACTATTATCCTGAATTTATAGAAAGTAAACTATGGGGGCTGGAGCAGTAGCTTGGGGGTTATGGCCCTTGCCTGGCATACGGGAGGACACGAGTTGGAATCCCAGCACTAGGTACACAATGACGTGTCGGAGCCACAAAAGCCATGTGAAACACTAAATACAAACTGATTCTCTCTCTCATTGTCCCTTTCTCTTTAAAAAAAAAAAAAAGTGAACTATGGTTTAATGAATCTAAATAAATAACAGTAAGAAGTGAAAGCAAGATAAAAACCCTAACAGCTTGACTTCAGAGTCCATTTGGCAATCCTGCCTCTATAAAGTGGTATGTTTTACCTTGATAGGGATTCCTCTAGTACATATCATTCCTCCAAATTTCACACAAATAACCTAAGAATGATGAGCTCTGTATCAAGCAGAAACAATTCAAAAGGTTCAGACAGTCAAAGCTAATTCAAATAACTATTCTACATTTGAATTAGCACTAGAAAAATAATACTTACCCTCTTAATACTTAGACTAATACTTAGTCAGCAGCATGTTTTTGGCCAAAACAAGCATTTAGGTACACTCACTAGGCTGTTAAATATCCCTTCCAGGAATTGATAACACCAGTAACCAGTAAGGTGGTGGCAAGGGAGGGTATTAACGAAAATAAAACTGTTTTAATAGTCATAAACTATGTATTAGATATTCAAAATCTAGTTGTTGCTTATTAATACTAAAACAATATCAAAGCTAATAATTTGAAAGTATTGTATTATTTATCAAACCTTAAAGCTAAAGGATAGGGGCTGGAGCGGTGGCTCAGCGGTTTCGGTGCTTGCCTGGCAAGCACGAGGACCCGGGTTCAAACCCCAGCACCACGTACACAACTGGCTGTTGGAGCAACTAAGGCCATGTGAAAAACTAAATAAAGTTGTTCCCCTCTTTCTCTGTCTCTCTCACTGTCCCTCTCTCTTAAAAAAAAAAAAAAAAATCACATAAGTCAAGTCCCAAAATATATTTGAAAACATATTGTAGTTAATTTTTCCTGTAAATACACAAAAAGTTTATTCAAAGGTCAAAAGTTTAGAACTTAGAACCCGTCCTCACAGAAACAATGATATGAGCAGTGGTCACTACACCATATTTGCACATGGTATATAAAAAAAT
This sequence comes from Aplodontia rufa, assembly GCA_004027875.1. Classification (NCBI taxonomy): domain Eukaryota; kingdom Metazoa; phylum Chordata; class Mammalia; order Rodentia; family Aplodontiidae; genus Aplodontia; species Aplodontia rufa. The sequence goes on from PVKS010006067.1 coordinate 56,451, forward strand.
TATGAAGTAGTGTGGAACTGTAGAAAGCAGTCTAAACTTTGAGGAGGAGGAACAGGAACAAAATATGGGACCCAAGTTTAGAACACCTAGCTATATGATCTGGAGCCAGCTGTTTTACCTTTCTGTGCCTCCAGTATTCATTTCTAAAACAAAAAACCAATGTTTACTCTATTCTCAAAGAATTCTTGGGAGAATTTTATGAAACTGCATTAAAATACTATTAGTAATACACTTTAAAACCTAATATAACTAAATTACTAAACAAAAGAAATCACACGCTTCTTTGGGAAAATGCATTAATTCAAACATTTGATCAAACATTTACATGCCAGGACCCAGGAACAGTGAAAGTGCAAAGCTCATTAGCCTGGGTATAGCCGTGGGAGTTTATAGTGGCATTTAAGGTACCGTAAGTACGGAAAGAGCATGGAGGCGAGGACACAACTAGAGTCCTCAATTAGAATTATCATCAATTGAATGTCTAAACTGACTAAGGACACCAAAGCAGAACACTAGTGTAGTTTACCTTCCATTCCTGAGATCTGACTGTATGTTTCAGTTTCATTCCTGAGAACATTTCCAGTAAAATGATTCCTAGGCTCCACAGATCAACAGCTGAGGTACATTCTGTATCACTCTGAAGGCCAGCCTGGGCCAAGCAATTTTGCAGCTCTGCTTCTGGAGCCCGATACCCATCTGTCTGAATATACTTTACATCCTAAGAAAAATGAATACATATTGCAAACAATAAAAAGCTGCTATCATTACAACATTAAAGTCCTATCTAGCTTTACAATGTATTTACTTCTCTAAATGTGGAGCAAAACACTGCCAAACAATACCAAAATTTTTAGTACTTGGTTACCGTAATTCTTTAGTTCATTAACTGAGCAGTTCTCACAGGCAAATTGTAAACTTACCATACAGCTGCTCATAAACAAGTCTTCTTTAGATAATTTCTTACTTAGTAAGCAATGCTCGTAAATAAGGATACTATGCAAAGATCTGATAAACCATGAAGAACTGAAGCTATGCCAGAACCATCACATGCACTCTGCTATGAAATAGAGCAGCAACACTGAAGACACCAGGAAACAGTCATTCAGCAACTAACCAGATGCTCATGGAATAAAACAAGGAGTCAATGTAGGTTACGTACTTTAATTAATTCCCAAGGTCTCCTGTGCCTCACTAGCTCTTACAACCTGACCCAAAATATGTTCTTTTTTTGCATGGTGGCACTAAATTCTATGAGTTGTTTCATCCTTAGGCAATTCAGTATTTTAGACAGAAATGCCTCTTCAGTCCTTACCTTTATTATTTAAAATATTTGGCTTAGATCACTAGATTTTTAAACCATAAGGGAAAAGATATTTCTTACCTGATTGCCTTCTTTGAAGCTAAGTCCAAAATCGATGAGTTTAAAACATTCATTCTCTCCACTCCACAATATGTTTCGTGGCTTGAGGTCTGCATGAACGTAACCCTCGTGATGAAGAAAAGCAAGGGCCTCCAGAACATCCCTGGCACAATGCTGTATCATCCACATGGAACAACCCTGGTGACTGGAATATAAAAGTAATTCCGAAACACTGACATCCAGGAGTTCAAGCAACAGACAGCGCGATGGTACATTTGGAGAGAAGTGGATTGTAAAGACTCCATATAAAGTCACTAGAAAAAGAAATGAATTATAATAATTTAAAAATCAGACTCAGTAAATTGCTAAAAACAGATGACTCTGCAATACAAATTTGGGAAAGTCTAAATAAGGATAACCTTGATGAGCAAGCAAGCTTCCACTATTTTCCCCATGAATAAGATCTTTGGACAACCGAATTGTTTTAATAAACTAAGATGAGACAACGTTCAACAGCTGATTCCACCATATATTCACTGATGGGTGAATATGTACTTAAAGTACAAAGCAAAAATTATGAAAAGTAAAAATTCTAATAGTAGGAACTCTATTAAAAAACTGAAAATTGCTTCTTGATCCAAAACACCATTCTATCTAAATGCTGAAAGAGATTAAAATTTTCCAGACGACATTTAAACCTAACTCTGCAGATTCAACAAGTCTTGAGGCCTGCAAAAATTTTCCCTCAACACCAAGCTTATTGTGATACACCATTTCACAAGCTAAAAAATAAAAACTTAAAAAAAATGCAGCAGCACCTAACATTAGGAAATTCTTCCAACATGATATTATAAAAAAGATCACTTTAAATTAAATTTAAACTTTAAAAATTTAAATTGGATATGGATTATACTTGCCAGGAAGTAAGGCATTTCTTTATTACCCTAAGCTATAACCAATTATAAGTTCTCTGCTGGTGTAATGCCAATGGAGACTGTTTTCATAGAACAATCATCAGTGATCATTATATAGCTTACATTCTGAATATCTGAGTCATGAAAGTATTTCCCACTTTCATAAGGTCTCCTATGTAACATTGAGTCATTTCTTCCAAATCCATACTTCATATGTTGTTGTCTACGTTATCAGCATTGATGCCAACGCCCTAGAATAGTTCCGTTTTCTGCTGGCATGCAAAGATGCAAAAATTTATACACAAGCAATGGCAATCTAGCGAAGGAAAACCTCCTTCTACTAAAGATAAACTTTATGCTAATGAGTGCGGCAATCTCCCTGGAGACTAGAGGCAAAACGCGGCTTACTGAACATGTACTATGTGACACTATAAATCGGACCACCAATTCCACCCAACTGCAGACCGTAAAAGCGTGAAAGGGAGATGGGAAAAGGGCCAGCCTCGGGCGATAGAGAGCGGTCCGACCCGCTCCTCCGGCCTAAAGGGCGAAAGACAGGAAGCCAGTCTGAGGAAGCCTATGCTTGGACTGGGGCCTGACCCAGAAGAGAAGGAAGACAGCAACAATTACCGATGTTCCTGTGACCCTGTAACTGCTCCAGCGCCGCCCTCTCTTTACGGAAACCATACTCCGCTGCTGAAGCCGCAGCCCCGGTGGTTCCTGGAGGCAAGAACTGCTTGAGGGCGCCGGGGGGAGAACCGGGGGTGCCGCAGCAGCGCACCCGATACACCGAGGCCGAGGAGCCGCTGCCCAGGCGGCTCTGTACCTGCCACAGCCGCCCAAAGGCCTCCAGGAACCGCGGCGGTTCGGCGCCCCACGCACAGCCGGATCCCGCCATGGCTACGGGCAGAGGGCGCTGACACCGGAGCGGAAAGGACGCCCGAGGCAGGCCGGCAGAACCCTCGGTCACATCCCCGCCCGCCGGACCAGCGGCTCTGCAGGGAGGGGCCTGCAGCCGCCCCACCAGGTCCGGAGACCTCAGGCCGCCAAGACACCGGAAGCCATAGCGCACCCGGATCCCAGAAGCCGGAAGTGAAGAAAACCCAACCCCACGGGCTGACGAGGGCGGGGCCAGAAGGGGCGGGGCTGGAGGTACCTCCTAGTCCAGGTCCAGAGCCAAGCGTGTTCCCGGAAGTTACCTGAAACTACACCGGGTCGTTTCTTTTTCTTCTTCTTCTTTTTTTTTAAGACAGGAAGATTTATTTATTTTTTATTACGAAATTTATTTGTTGAACAATCAAACATGCTTCTAACAAAAAATATATATATAAGTTCTGAATATTAGATTTACCCCCCAAGATCCACCCAATTAGCCACTCTTATCCCTCCCCCTCCCTCCTTCCCAAAACAGCTCTACAAATGCCTTAGGTTGTATGTCATTACAACTTTTCCGAATTTAAATAATGAGAATGGACCTCCTTTCTCAATGGCCAGGGCCTGGCTCCAGCCTCCACAGATGAGTGAAGACATTCCACCCGGTCGTTTTTCTTACTGAGGCGTGCCACCTCATCAGAAACCTGGAAAATAAAAACCCTGCCTAATTTCTCATAGAAGGAATCCCAAGAGAAGCATCCAAGTTACCAAACGTGAGAGCTTGCCATCATCCCCAGGTCTGTGGTCAGCAGTAGCCCTAATTGGATGCCCAGACCCTTGTCCTTCTCTTTTCAACTTGCCTGTACTTGCGTCTTCAAACAGCATTAACCCAAGCAAAAGCGGAGCTTTCACAATCTTATGTTTTCATTCTATTGTTTTATAGTTTAACAAACATTTACTGAATAACAAATGTTGCCAATATGAATCTCATTCCACAAACTAGGGTTTGTTGTAAGTGCAGTCTTCTTTATTTGTTAGTAATTCAACTTTTTCTCTTTTAAGCTCCATTCTCATCAGGTGACAGAAACAGTTTCATCCCATCCCATTTTTCTCAGATTTTCTCTAAGTTACTAGCTAGGCAAAGTAGCTTATGCAGTGTTGAGTGGAGAGGTTGAGGAGCCCTCTGCTTTTAATTATCACCAGTTATCATGTTTTCTGGGTGCCACTGAGATATGCTTGATTTCTGTTTGAGTGACCTGGTGGGTCAGAGTCTGCAGTAGGGAGAGTTCTATGCATTCTCTTCCACCCTCAGGCAAGTGGACCCATCTGGAGTTCGATGCTGCATTTCCCATCTTTTCAGTTCCTCTATCCCCTTCAGTACCAGCAGCAGCTTTGGAAAAGAGGCTAAGTCAAGTCCTTTGGCACTTTCCCAGTAAGTCTAGAAACCAAGCCCTGGTTCAGATTTAGGTTTTCTTACTTGTTACACTGGAGAAACAATCTTTGAGGGTATGACAGTCTTTAAAGGCTTGGTGTCTTTTTACACACTACTGCAGAAATCCTCTCCCAAACTTAGAGTAAAACAGGGCTAAGAAAACCTTTCTTCATAAGCTGGAAAGGGGCATGTGAGGACATTGACTTCCAGACTGGGTCTGAGGCTGGGCCTTATCCCAGGATCTCTCTTCTTGGCTAAACAGCACAATAGAAGTAGGCAGGTCTTTGGAAGAAGGGGCTACAGTGTCAGAGTAAGAAAAGAGTGATCTGGGGAGAAAAAGACTGTTTGATCATACAGGACACATTGCTCAGAGAAAAGAAGACTAAATTTATACAGCATTTTTGTGTGAGCAGTCTTGAGGGCCCTTTGATTTAAACAGTAGCTCTTCATAGAACTATGAAATTATTGTTCCCTATCTGCAACCCTATAAAGCTCTTCACAGTTATTTTCTCAAAAGAAGCTTAGCAAACCAAGAGAGACACCTTTTTCTTTGAACCACTTTGGAATCTAAAATATAAAAGAATAAATTGAAGGGATAGAAAAACAGTAAAAACAACTCACTTATGCCTGTGGTCAATTATGTCTTTTCTCATCATTTTTGTAAAGGTGAAACAAAGTAATAGATGTGAAAAGAGTTTAAAAGCCATAAAACACAGTATTACTGTTATTATTTTGCTATAAAGACAAAGTAGAAGTGGAGAAGTCACAGAGCTAGTCTCCAATTAGCTTTTGTCTGAAAAGTAGGTTCCTAATGTTGTTGGTGGGGTAAATAGTAGAAATACTAGTTCTATAAGCTACTAATAAAAATCAGTCTGGTCTTCATCCCCTAACCCCGAGACTGAAAATTCAGGAAGAGGATTATTTGTACCCAAATCAAAAACAATGAAAAAGACCAGTAACTTAAAATCATTTGTTTTTTCACTTATTAACTCGTTATTTCAATAAATATTTTTAAAGAATCACTAAAATTTTCTGGGCAAAAGACTTATAGTCTGATGGAGGAGAAAGACAAGATTAGAGGGAAAAAAAACATGTGAAAGACATTGCTTAGAGCAAAAAAGAAAACATCTTGGAAGATTGGATAGAATAAGGAGAGAATAATGTAGGAATAGGATCTGATGAACTAAAAAAATGCTAAATAATCCTAAACTCCATTAAGGTGGCATGATAGTATCATTATTACAATATTGGGGAAGAGGTTGGGGGTTGAGGTTAATTCTTCACTCTTCTTATCACCTGGTCAAAGAAATTATTTGTCCTGGGAGTTTTGGGAAATGTCAAATCAACATTTCATCTGTATCTCAAATTTAATATTGTCAGGTAGTGGGCACAACCCAGGCCCAGGGTCCAGGGTTTGAGGATCTGGCAAGAAAGAAGATATGAGGCACAGTGGGAATATTGATCATCCTTTATTCAGAGGCAGCAATAGTCATTAGCCAGTCATTTGCATAGGCCCTTTCTATGTACAGTTCAAACAAAGAAAGTACACTGCCAACAGGTTACATAAGGGGGGTGCACACCCACAAGGTAATGTTTATGACCTTGAGTACACACACGGAATCAGAATGTTCCTGGCCTTCACTAACCATAACCCAGACCTGGTTACTCACCAGAACATAACATAAAGCATAACACAGCCCACCGGAAGTCTCAGCGAGGGAGCCTAACTATGGACATTTTGGGACCTCCCTAACAAATATATACACAAAACTATACTCCTGATCTCCCTCCCTCATTTGCTGCCCAGATGCTCAGGTCAAAAGCCCTGGAGTCATCCTTGTTGACCTCTTTCCTGCATTTTAAAAATACAATCAGATTCCAACCACTTTTTAAGATCACTTCCCTAGCCACTAGCCTATTCTAAGCTTCCATCCCTTCCTGCCTTTGTGATTGAAATTTCCTGTCTTCCTGCTTCCACTCTTGCCCTGCTACAAGTTGCTCTGGCCCCTGCAGCCAAAGAGATGCAGTTAGAGCAACAGTCAGACCCTGTTGTAAAGCCTCCATCTGACCCAGAGTTAAAATCAAAATCATAAAATGGATCATGATTTAGAGCTTTCCACTGTTCCCCACCAGGCCTAGTTCTAGGAACTGACCTCCTGGTTGTTCCCCAAAACTATCAAGCAACTGCTGTCCTCAAGAAGGAAATTTGCTGCTCCCTCTGCCTAGAAGAATCTTTTCTCGGATATTTACACAGCTCTCTTTTCATTTCTTTCAAGTTGTTGCCCAAATGTCATTGAAATGGTGTAGTTCTTCCTGACCACACTTACAAAAATTATCAATTCCCTATTTCCCAGACATACCCTGTACCATTTGCTTTGCTTCTATTTTTCTCCATAACTCTTTTATTTAACATAGCATATATTTTGTTATTATTATTAGATTCTCCTGTCTTAAGTGGGGACAAGTTTGATATTTTTAAACCTGTTCATCACCGAATTTGCAGTGTCTGCAATAGGGCTTGGCACATACTACGCACTAAATAAATGTTTGTCAATTATTGTCTGCTTCAGCAACCAAGGATGGTGAATGGAGAGAGGGGGACAGCAATCAAGATGGGAAAGTGGAGGAATCGGAGGATAGACTTTAACAGAAACCATTACATCTTTTTTTTTTTTCAGGGCTCAGGACTGAACTCAGGGCCTTGGGCATGTTAGGCAAGGGCTCTGCCCCTGAGCTAAATCCCTAACCCCGAAAGCATTACATCTTAAGGAGGAAAGCCAACTGGAGAATCAAGGAAGGAAAAGAACAGAGAAATTGAAGTGATTAAAATATACCTGCCTTATAATACTAATTGTGTTTGATCCATTGCTGAGGCCCACCTGAGAAAAAGTGAAGACTTCAAGAAATATTTCAGTCTACTTATAAGTCAGGGTTATTATTTGGAATTTTATTTCTCTTTTCCGACTACACAAGTATAGAATTTCCTGCATGCGTATGCCAGACAGTACAGCTACAGGGTTACATGGTAGTGGATTGGCAGTCTTCTCCTGACACCACAACTCCAAGAGAAGCCCTAACAGCTCCTCTGGAACATCAGTCTGTCCTTTTCTATACTTAGGGAAAGTCTCAAGTGTACCACTATTGCTGCAGTGTGAAGTCTTCCCTGGGGCTCAGGTGATGAGGGAAGAGGAGGCAGAAGGAAAACAGACTACACAGAGCAGATCATTCATTATAATATATTTTTGGAGGCTGGGAATGCAGTTTGTCGTAGTCCAATATGAGTTTTGTGTCTTTTAATAGATTTTTTATATTTCTTCTTTTGAAGAGAGATGGACAGAGAAAGAGTTGGCTATTTTGTTATCGTTGTTTTGTGTTGGAACTACATTATAAAATAGAAGATGATGATGGTTTTTGGGTAGAGAAAGCAAATTGGTATGTAGTGGAAAAGGGTAGGTTTGCATTCCAGCTTCTCATATCCCAATCCTAATGGAAAATAGTAACAAGAATTTTAAAAACCCTTTTCAATAAGGCTGAGGAAAGGGCCTTTCCCACTTCCCCAAATAAATCACACTCCTCTCTTACTAATGCTTTTAACATTTTCTGTATATTGTGTCAGGGCAGTTTCAAGATGTGGCTTTGATTTCTAGCACAGTGTGTTAACAGACCCTGCCTTACGAAGTCAGAAAGTAATAGATAAAGGCACTAATCTCTCTTAGTTGAGATGTTGGGTTAGCAAAAGGATGGAGCTAGAAAATTCTTAAGGTGAAAAATCCATACATTAGCAAATAAAATTTCTCAAGAAGAAATCATCTCTATTATATTCACTGTTATCATATTTCTAAAAATATTGAAGTCTGCCCTGCAAGCTTTCAGCAGACTAAGCAGAATTGAGAGCCAAGTAATAATAGCATTTCTTTCTAGATGATGTATTAATATATCCAGGGGGGTGGTTGAAGCATAGGTTCTAGAGTTGGACTGCCTAGATTTTAATCCTATATTCATCATGTTGTTGTGTGTGACCTTAGGCAAGTGACTTCTAACTAAAGTCTGTTTATTCAACTATAAAATGCCATTGGGTTATCGTGGAGTGAAAAGAAATACAGATCATAGCATGGTCCCTAGCACAGAACAGGCACTCAGTAGATGTTACTTATTATCATCTGAATTTTGAATTATTTGTTATGTTGAATCTCCCAAATGCCCAGGAGCATCAAACTAAAGAAACTTAAATCTGTCTTCCCGATTGGAACCTGTAGGTGGTGCTAAAATTTCATCTATTCTGTTTTGTAGGAAAATGGTAGGCTTTAGCAGCAGGAGCCCCTTAGCAGGGTCCAGTGAATAAGGACTAGAGCTAGAGGGACAGGTGATGTAGCAATCGGGGAAACTAAGCTGTGAGGTAAAGAAAGCCTTTTCCTCTTCTATCTTTGAGCCCCATCTTGGACTGCTTTCTTTGAAATCTAACACATGTGTTTTATTAAATGGGTAGGCTTGCCAAGTGATAGTGAACCCAAAGTATTATTCTTCAACCCATCTTGTTTCTAATGCTACCATCAGATTGGTCCTATCAGAAAAATTCGCATGTCCCAAATTTTCCTCCAAAGACATGAAATGCACCCCCCACAGCCCCAGAGATTTTTTTGTTGTTGTTGTTTTACTTTTAATTTGTTTATTTACATAATACTGGGATTGATTTTGACATAATTATACAAGCATGGTATAAAATTTGCTCCAATTCAATTCCTAGTACTTCCCCTTTCCCTCTCCTTCTCCCTTCCTTGTCCCCTTTCCTCTCCTTTACACACCTTCCTTTTATTTATGTGTAGCTTTATTTTTTAATTAGTGCATTATGGATATACATGAAGATGAAATTCATTGTGATATAATCATATATGTACATAGCATAATTTGGTTGATTTCATTCCACCTCTCCTCTCTTTCCTGGCCCTCCTCCCTCCCCGATCCCCATTCCTCTCTTCCACTGATCTCTCTTTTATTTTCTTGTAATCCCCCCACATTTCTGTTTTTCCGCCCTTATTTTGGTCTAGCTACCACATATGAAAGAAAACATTAGACTCTTGACTTTTTAAATCTAGTTTATTTCACTTAGAATGATATTCTCCAATTCCATCAATTTATCAGAAAATGCCATAATTTTGTTCTTCTTTATGACTGAGTAAAACTCTATTGTGTATACCATTATTTCTCTTTATCCATTTTTCTCTTCACAGGCACCGAGGCTGGTTCCATACTTTAGCTATTGTGAATTGTGCTGATATAAGCATCAATGTGTCTATATCCCTACAGTATGCTGATTTTAGATCTTTTGTATATATACCAAGGAATGGGACAGCTGGGTTGTACGGTGTTTCTGATGCGGGATTTTTGAGATGAGACTGCATTCTCTGCTTCCATTGGCCAATGGAGTCTGGGCCAACTACAGATTCTAGCAATCAAAATAGCCTACTTATAGTGTTTGCAGCTATTCCCGGTTAAAACTTGAAATTTGGGCTGGCTGCAGGTGTCTGCAGCCAAAATAATGTCAGCAATTCTCCAGCTAAAAGCTGAGTGTTGCAGCTCTTGGTGTGGTGGAAATTCACCCCGGGAATTCGGCACCAATATTCTAGGTTCTTGTCTCATGAATTTGAAGAGTAAAATCCACGGACAACCAGGGAACGAGGAGTAAAGGGAGTAGGATTTATTTAAGGAAGGAGAGCAGAGAATCCACAAGGAACCTGGAAGCAGGACACCATCTAATGGAGGTTAGGCCAGGGGTTATATTGATTTGGGGTATGAACACAATTAACATTCATGCAAAGCAGGTATTAAGAAATGCATCTATCTCTTTGGTTGAAATCTATGCAAAACAGGCATTAAAACTAAGCACCAAAGTTATTGGTTATAATCTATGCAAGACAGGAAGCAATTCTTTCCGAGTTCCCATCTGTGTCCACCCCCACTTCTTAGTTTTCCCGCCTCAGGGACAAAGGAGTTGCTCCCACAGGTGAGCCTCCTGGTCATTTGAAGGCCCTGAGCATGCCCTGTCAATCACTCTCTACCTGCTAGCTCTTAGATGGGGCCTTTTGTCCTGACTACCTAGCCATTTTACTATCTCTCCTAAAACTGTCTCATTTCCATTCCTGGTTTTCTGTTTTGTTTTATTTTTTAAGGAGTCTTCATATTATTTTCTAGAGTGGTTGTAAACTCCAAAATATTGGCACAGTTATCAACTTCCTTTATGAGACCTGTAAAGCTTAAGAAATAAAAATAAGAGTCAATAAGTGGTACAGGATCAGTTTAAAAAGTTTATGCACAGCAAAAGAAATAATTAAAAGCCTGCAGAGCAAGTTTACAGAATGAGAGATGTAAAGAACTCAAAAAATTTAACACCAAAAAACCAAAATAACCCAACTAATAAATAAGCCAAAGAATTAAACAGACACTTCACAAAATAAGAAACACAAGTGGCCAATAAATATATGAAAAAACGTTTAACATCTCTATCAACCAGGGAACTGCAGATCAAAACTACATTGAGATTTTATCTCATTCCAATTGGAATGGCAGTAGTCAAAAATACAAATAATAATAAATGTTGGCAAGATACACTCATACATTGTTGGTGGGACTGCAAATTAAGTCTTCATTTGTAACTGGCTATAACAGATACAGCCAATACCCTTACCAAAAGTAAACATGTGAGTCAAATGTACTCTCCAGTATTGATCAACCCCCTTTTCCCTCCATCTCCTCCCTCTCTTTCTCCTCCCCACCTCCTTCATAGGTTTAGTTTCCACAGCTTACGTGTTACTTCAAATTTGTTGGGTCTATTAGATAAAATGGACTAATTTTCATCCTATCTTAGGTTTTGCTCTAGCTTCTTTATATCTGTAATATGGGGGAATGACAGAGGAGACGTGAGATTGGGGAATGGGTGAAGGTGGGGAGATCCTGGCTGAGGATTAGGTTTAAGCTCCTTTGTCATTATGTGTGCATGTATGAATGTGAAGCAACAAATCCCTTCAATATGCAAGACTGTGTTGAACTAAGACAAAAAAAGTAAATGTGTGTGGTCTTTTAGCAGTTCTTATTACCAAGGCTCTCAACAAAATTTCAGAGTAGGCAATGACAATGATTCCAGTTAATAAAAATTTAAAAATCAGAAAAATTGCTGATTCTGAAACAGACACTGTTAAATAAATAATGCTCTACACATTTTTTACTTTTATTTCAAAACAACATATTTTTAGGTATTTGATTTTTGAATATATGTTATATTCTATTTTTTCCACAGACAATAAAGATTTTCTTAATTAGACTTCGGTATAAATAATTTTTTTTTCAGGGCTGAGGACTGAACTCGAGGCCTTGTGTGTGCTAGGCAAGCGCTCTGCCACTGAGCTAAATCTCCAAACCCTGTATAAAGAATTTTTGCAAGCCTAAGGGAAGATACTTTCTGTATGTAAACCTAACATGGCGTATAAGGTATTATTGGAAACTAATAGTACAATACATCTACCTATAAATAGGCAAAAGATAATAGTTATTAAAAAGGGGTTAGAAAAATATTCTAATGAATAAGTATAAGAAGCAAATTAAATGTAAAAATTAGAGATTCAAGAGAATTACAAATTAATAAATTCAGGTAGGAATTTGCAAGAAGCACGGTTATGAAACTATACAGCACTGTACACGAGTACACTTTAGAGCATTAATGTTCAATACAGACTAGATCTGATTCTTTTGGAATTTTGTGCTCCCTACCTCTTTTATGTCACAGAAAATTTCAAGTCAAAAGTTTCATCTTATCGCCCGATAGGAAAAATGAAAGCAAAAAATTTAAGTTATGTAGCTGCATCATTTGCAAAATCATAGCTTTAAAAAGCTTGAAATGTAAACTTTTATAAATCCTGCAATTTAAGTTGTCTATAAAAAGTACAAGATTTTTAATAACTGGTGGTTACCATTTCAAGAATAGAAATGCATTAGAAGGATAGGAAATATATTGGTGGAAAAATAATTATTCTCAGTGTGTTCAGTTTACAAAGAATTATGCAATTATTGATGCTTGGACATACTCTGCATGGTATATCAACAGAAATAGAAGTACTAAGTAATAAATTCAGCATCACATCTTAGCAAGACAGGAAGATATAGATGAAATGTGTCAGTTTTCAATTTGTAGCCTCTCAGATCCAAATCCACTCTTCTTTGACCCACTTGAGGATACTGGAGCAGGACCATGTAAACACTTCTCCATTGTCAATTATCTTGAGAGAGAGAGAAAAAGAAAGAAGCCAAAATTCAAAGGGCCTGGTCAGTTAGACAAAAGGGTTTGAATCTTAACCATGGGGTAATCTCAAAATTTTATATTCAATATTAGTTTCACCTCACCTCCACTACATAGTATTCAAAAGGTATAGAAGATTCATACCTAGGTTCTGGGAGTTCTAAAAATAGAAATAAATTTCTATTTTAATTTATAAGAATAGCTAACTCCATGCTCTCTCCAGTGATTGGCTCAAGTCTCAGAGCTAAACAAATCCATGGGTAGTGGTTTAGTCAGCCTTTTGTCATTGTAACCAAAATACTGCCAAGAACAACTTAGAGCAGGAAAAGCATTTTGTTAATTAATTAATTCATTTTATTCATGATTCAGTCTATAGTTGACTGACTCCATTCCTCTGGGCCCAAGGTGAAACAGAACATCATGGTGGCAGGGTATGCTGGAGGAAAGCTACTCAGCTCATAGCATCCTAGAAGTAGACAGAGTGTGTGTGCGTGTGTGTGCAAGGAACCAGAGACAAGCTATAACCCCCAAAGGCACAGCCCCATCGTCCCACTTCCTCCAGTCATACCCTACCTTCCTCCAGTTACCACCTAGTAGTCAATTTGAATTATTAATCCATCAAATGGATTAATCCACCAATGTGGTTACAGTTCTCATAATCTAATCATTTAATCTTTGAATATTCCTGCATTGCTTAACATATGAACTTTTGGGGGGATCTCATATCTAAACTATAGCAGATAACATTCTCTTAACCAGAGATAAGTTCAGGAATTGCATACACAACACAATAAAAACCTAATGAAATTTAAGAAATTTTCTAGGGGTTCTGAATAAATTTCCTCACTGCTAAAAAATGAACCATGAGAAGTGTAAATTTCTCTTACTGAACAAAATCCAATAGTATGCAGCTTACAGGAGACCCACCTTACAGCCAGTGATATCCAAAGATTGAGGGTGAAAGGATGGAAAAAAGTCTACCAGGCATACAGCCCAAGAAAGCAAACTGGTGCCACAGTACTTATATTCAACAAAGTAGATTTCAAACATAAACTAACCAGAAGAGATAAAGAAGGTCACTACATTCTAATAAAGGGAACAATATAACAGGAAGATATAACCATAGTAAATACATACTCTCCAAACACCAGTGCTCCCAACTATGTGGATACACTACTCCATGACATAAAACCACATGTGGACCTCAACACAATAATATTGGGGGACTTTAATACTCCTCTACCACAAAAGGACAGATAGACTGTCAAAGCAAAAAAAAAAAAAAACATCAAATCAACAAAAAACAATAAAACAATAAAGAGATCTTTAGCCTAAACAACTCCATAAATCAAATGGACTTAACAGACATCTACAGAATATTCCACTCCAGGGTCTGAAGCGGTGGCTTGGCGGTTATGGCACTTGGCTGGCATACGAAAGTACACGGGTTCAAACCCCAGCACCCACATACACAACTAAGTGTTGGAACAATGAAAGCCATGTAAAAACCTCAATAAAAATTGATTCTCTCTCTCTCTCTCTCTCACTGTCCTTCTTTCTAAAAAAAAGAAAAAAAAGAACACTTCACTCCAAATTGTCTGAGTATACCTTTTTCTCAGCAGTGCATGGATTATCTCCAAAATAGATCATATTCTAATTCACAAAGGAAATCTCAGGAAATATAAAAAATGGACATTATTCCATGTATCCTATCATACCATGATACTATGACCCTAGCAATCAACAGCAAATATTTTAACAGAAAACACACATATACATGGAGACCAAAAAATACCCCATTAACCGAAAAAAGGCTCCAAGAAGACATGAGAGTAGAAATCAAGAAATTATTGTAAGTGAATGAGAATGAAGACACAACATATTGAAACCTCTAGGACAGCATGAAATCATTCTTTTTTTTTTTCCAGGGCTGAGGACCTAATTCAGGGCCTTGAGAGTGCCATTGAGCTAAATCCCAAACCCCACATGAAATCATTCTTAAGGGGACAACTTATAGCACTGAGTGCCTACATTAAAAATCAGGAGAGATCCCAAATAAACAAGCCTAAGTTCCTACAAAAAGAAGAACAATCTAATCCCAAAGCCAGCAAAAGGCAAGAAATAATCAAGATCAGAGCTAAAATTAATGAAATTGAGAACAAAAAAAATAATAAAAAGAATTGATGAAACAAAGAGCTGGTTATTCGAAAAAAATAGATAAAATTGACAAATCCCTAGCCTATCTCACTAAAAGAAGGAGGGAAATGAAGCAAATCAACAAAATCACCAATGAAAAGGGAGTTATCACCACTAACTGCATGGCAATCCAACAGATTATCGAACATATTTTAAAAAGCTATACTCCTCTAAATTAGATAATCTGGAAAACATGGACAAATTTCTAGAAACATACAACATCCCCAAATTGATGCAGGATGATATTAAAATCCTCAAAGCCAATAACAGTCACTGAAATCCATACAGCAATTAAAAGCCTTCCAAAGAACAAAAGTCCAGGACCTGACGGATTCCCCACTGAGTTTTACCACACCTATGATGAGGAGTTAACACCTCTCCTTATTAAGCTATATAAGAAATTGAAAAGGAGGGAACTCTCCCAAAAATATTGTATGAGGCAACCATAACTCTGATACCAAAATCCAAAAAAGACACATCAGAAAAGAAAACTACAGATCAACAACCCTGATGAACATCAACACAATATTCCTTAATAAATTTCTAGGAAACCACATTCAAAAACACATCAAGAAGATAATTTATCATGATCAAGTGGGCTTCCTTCCAGGTATGCAGGGCTGGTTCAACATATGCAAAACAATTATTGTAATTCATCACTTAAACAGAATTAAGGACAAAAATCATGTGATCATCTCAATTGAGGCAGAAAAAGCCATTGATGTAGCAACACAATCTAGGGCAACCATCAATACGTTGGCAGGGGGCAGGGAGTGGAAGTCAGAACAGGGCGGTATCTAGGGAGACAATCAACAATGTACCATATTCTATACCCCCTGAAAATTCAAATGATACATATGCAATCATTTAATTCTGGAAAATTCACAATCTAAGCATTTATATCACCTGTAGGGGCGAAATATAGAAGAATGAAGAGACTGGGGTGTGAGCAATGTGGGGTAATTCTGGTTTAAGAACATATGCATATCATATTGTTATTTTATATGCATTTATGATTGTACAATAATTCAACTCCTTTACAAAAAATATGTGATATATACATGTGAGATATATATGTGTGATATATATATATATATATATATATATATATATATATATATCTCAGAAAATAAAGAAAGGCCTTCAATAAAATCCAGGACCCATTTATGCTCAAAACAGAGAAGATAGGGGTCAAAGGAACTTAACTATGTATAAGTCTTTTATGATAAACCCTCAGCTAATATAATACTAAACCGAGAAAAGCTGAGAGTATTTCCACTAAACTTGGGAACAAGATAAGGCTTCCACTCTCACCTCTTTTATTCAATACAGTTCTCTAGACCCTAGCCAGAGCAATCAGAGAAGAGAAGGAATTCAAACAGATTAGAATAGGAAGAGAGAAAGTCAAAGTATCCCTTTTTCCTAAAGACATGATCCTGTATCTGGTAGACTCAAAAATCACCACCAGAAAACCATTTGAGCTTGTAAATAGATTTAGCAAGGTGGCAGACTACAAGATCAATATCCAGAAATCAATAGCTTTCCTATACACTGACAATAATAGGGCAGAAGAAGAAATCAGGAAATCAGTCCCATTCACAATATCCTCAAAAAGAATAAAATACTTAGGAATTAATGTAACAGGGGAAGCAAAAGACCTCTATAATGAAAATTATCAAACATTGAAGGCAGAAATTGAAGAAAACCTGAGAAGATAGAAAGATGTGCCATGTTCCTGGTTAGGCAGAATTAACATAATTAAAATGGCCATTCTGCCAAACATGCTATACTGATTCAATGCAATCTCCATCAAAATACCAATGTCATTCTTTACAGGTATGGAAGAAGCAGTTTTCAAATTTGTTTGGAACTACAAGAAACCCAGAATAGCCAAAACATTACTAAGCAAGAAAGATGAAACAGGTGGATTTGCAATACCAGATCTAGTACTATACTATAGAGCTGTAGTAACAGAAACACCATGGTACTGGTATCAAAATAGGACTGAAGACCAATGGAATAGAATAGACAACTCTGAGACAAACTCACAAATCTTTAAACATCTGATCTTTGACAAAGGGGGTCAAAATATTACATGGAGGAATGACAGCCTATTTAACAAATGGTGCTGGACAAACTGGACAGGCATTTGCAGGAAGTTGAAATTACATCCTTTTCTCTCACCCTGCACAAAAATCAAATATAATGGATCAAAGAACTAGGAATTAAGCGAACTACTATACAACTGCTAGAAGAAAAATTAGGACCAACACTCTAGCATTTGGGAGTAGGCAAAAACTTTCTCAACAAGATTTCCAAAGTGAAAGAATTAAAGTCAAAAGTCAATGAGTAAAAAAAGAGTAAAAAAATAAAATAAAATAAAAAAGTCAATGAGTGGGAGCTGGAGCAGTGGCTCGGTGGTTATGGCCCTTGCCCGGCATGCACAAGTACACAGGTTCAGACCCCAGCACACACATGTACACAACTAAGTGTCAGAGCAATGAAAGCCATGTGAAAAACTCAATAAAAATTGATTCTCATTATCTCTGTCTCTCTTTCACACTGTCCTTCTCCCTTAAAAAAACAAAAAATAAAAAATAAATCAGTGAGTGGGGTGTCATTAAACTAAAAGCTTTTGCTCAGCCAAGTAATTGGCCAAAATTCTCAAGAGACAAAAAACGGAATGGGAGACAATCAAGGTCTGTGATTCCTCTGACAGTGGACTAGTATCCAAAATTTACAACAAACTCAAAAAATTTAATACCAAAAACACAGAGAATCCAATCAATAAATGGGCCAGAGAGCTAAATAGAAACTTCTCAATAGAGGAAATTGAGCAAGCCAATGAATACATCAGAAAGTGTTCTAAATCACTAGTAATCAGATAAATGCAAATCAACATTACATTAACATTTCACCTAATTCCAGTCAGACTGACAGTGAAGAAAGTATAAACAATAACAAATATTGGAGAGGCTGTGGGTAGATAGGAACACTACCGCACTGTTAGTGGAACTGCAGACTGGTACAGCCACTCTGGAAAGCAGTGTGGGGATTCCACAAAAAATTAGGGATGGATCCACTGTATGACCCTACTATCTCTCTGATTGTGTATTCCCAGAGGAGTTAGAATCAGCACATTAGAGCAACACAGCAAAATCAATGTTCATAGCAGCTCAATTTACAACAGCTATGTTATGGAATTAACCCAGATGCCCCTCACTGGAATAATGGATCCAAAAGCTATGGTATATATATACAATAGAGTTCTACTCAGTTATTAGAAACAATGATCTTGTGGCCTTTGAAGGTAAATGGTTGGCAATGGAAGAAATCATGCTGAGCAAAGTTAGCCAAACCCAGAGAGTCAAGCGTCAAATGTTTTCCCTCATTTGTTGAGGCTGGAGTTAAATACAGGCTTGGGTGAAAGGTTGTCAAACTCATGTATTAGAACCATCAAAAGCGTAGCAACACATAATCTAGAGGAACCATAGATATGTGAGGGAGGGGTAGGAGGGGGAAAAATAAATGTTCTCTGAACAATAATAAAGAAAGAAGAAATGAAAGTAGGGATGTAGGACAAGCAACATTCTGGGAGGCCAGAGGTCTCTCAGACTGGAGGTGACTTTTTTCTCGTGTTCCACACCTGGGCTTGCCCAGCCCTCTACCACATTCCTGTGAACTCTTGGGTCATTAGCACCCTGATAATGGAGGTGATTTAACCTAGAAAGATGGATTCAGAAACTTAGATATAGTGAAAGAATGTAGCATAGTGTACTTACCTGTTAGAAAGAAGCCTTTCTGAGCTCCCAGTACACCACTCCTGGATACATCAAAATTCTGATTTCTGCTATTTTATTTCAGTTGCTGAGTTGTATTTTAATGAGTTGGATAATTTTTTCTTCAAATAAAATTGATTTTTTTCTGAAAAAAGTTTTATTTGAACTTCTTTCTTTTTTTCTTAGTCTAACTAAAGGTTTGCAAATTTTGCTTATCTTTTCAAAAAGCCAACTCTTAATTTTTAACGTTTTTAAGCTTCTCTCATTTTGTTATTACAGTTCTACTTTCTACTATTTTCTCCTTTGTTTATTTGCACTCTGATTTTTGTTATTTCCTTCCTTCTATTGAGTTTGGACTAAGATTGTCCTTATTTTTCTGGTTCCTTCAGGTGCAATGTTATGTGATCTCTCTTCTCCTTTTTGATGCCTGCATTTATTACTATAATTATCCCTCCTAGCCTCCTAGGTTTTACTATGTTGTGCTTCCTTTTTCACTTGCCTCAAGTAATTTTTAAATCTCTCTAATTTCTTCACTGACCCACTGGTTGTTCAGGAGCATTATGTTGAATTCCCATGCGTTTGGGAATTTTCCAAAACTTTTCCCATTATTTATTTCTGGTTTTATATCATTATGGTAAGAAAAGATACTTGAGTGCTTTGGGAGAATCTTGTGCTCACATCAAGCAGTATGTTTTATTCTTAAATTGTTTCTAAGTCTACACAGATGTTGCTAGGGTTGTGCTATAAGCCTGCTCCTACTGGAACTATCACATTTCAAGAATATTTCTTACAAAAGTTTCACACCCCCCCAAAAAAAAAAAAGAAAAGAAAAGATACTTGATATGATTTCAGTCTTCTTAAATTTGTTAAGACTTGTTTTGTGCTCTCTTCTGGAGAATGTTCCATATGCAGTTGAGAAAAAAATGTGTGTTCTGCAGGCTTTGGATGGAATGTTGTGTCTGTTAGGTTCATTTGATCTAGAATGAAATTTAATTCTGTTTCATTAATTTTCTGTCTAAATGATCCGTCCACTTATAAAAGTGAGTTGTCAAAGCCAACTATTATTATATTTTATCTCTCCCTTCAGATTTATTATTATTTGCCTTATGTATGTAGACGCTACAGAATTTGGTGCATGCATATTTACAATTGTTTTAATCTTTTTCTGAATTGACCCCTATATCATAACACAATGATCTTCTTTGTCTCTTTTTACAGTGTTTAGCTTTGTCTGATATAAATTCAGCTAATTCTGCTCTGTTTTGATTTTCATTTGCACAGAGTATTTTTTCATCTCTTCACTTTCAGTCTATGTATGTCCTTAAAGATAAAGTGGGTCTGTTATGGGCAATGTATAATTTGTCATTTTTTGTTATTTTTTGATTGGAGAGTGTAATCATGTACATTCAGGGTAATTATTGATAAATAAAGTTGTATGACTCCCATCTTGTTTTCCAGTTGCTTTGTGGATGCTTTCTTCTTTTATCCTCTCTTGCTGTCTAGTCTTGTAGCTAAGTGGTTTTCTCTAGTGTTATATTTTAATTCTGTGTTTTTATTTTCGTGTCTCTTCTATACATTTTAGTTTTGTGGTTACTATGAGGCTAACAAAATACATTTTATAGTTATAACAGTATTTTTCACTGATAACTTAAATTTGATAACAAACTTCTCTATACTACATTACCAACCCCACATTTTTAATTTTGGAGGTTACAGTTTACATATTTTTATATTACATATCCCTTAACAAACTATTGTGCTATTACTACTTTTAAAAGTTTTTGTCTATTAACCTTCATGCTACAAGTATAAATAATTTTTATATTACAATTACATTAGAGTATTATGAATTTGTATATTTATTTTACCTGTAGTTTTATACTTTAAGATGTTTTTGGGTTACTCGTTAGCATCTTTCAGTTTAAAAAACTCCAATTAAGAGGTTGGGGATTTAGCTCAGTGGCAGAGCGCTTGCCTAGCACGCGCAAGGCCCCGAGTTCAGTCCTAAGCCCTGAAAAAAAAACAAAAAAACTCCCATTAACATTTCTTGTAAGACAGTTCAGGTGTGATAAACACTCTCAGTTTTGTTTGTCTGAGAAAATCTTTGTCTCTTCTTCATTCTGAAGGACTGCTTTGCTGGGTGCAGTATTTTTGTTAGCAGTTTTTTTTTCTTCAACACTCTGAATATATCAACACGCTCATATCTGGCCTATAACATTTCAACTAAGCAGTTTGCTGCTATCAATGATAGAATTCCCTTATTTTATTTGTTTCTTTTTTCATTCAGCTATTAGAATCTTCTCTTGCTTTTGACCTTTGTTTGATAATAATGTATGTTGGGATAGTTTTGTTTTGTGTTGAATCTGATTTCATATCTTTGGCCTGCCTATAACTAGATATTTACATCTTTTGGCCTTCCTGTACCTGGATATTTACAACTTTCTTCAGGCTTGGAAAGTTTTCTGCTATCACTTAATTTCTTTCCCTTTCCATCCCTCCTTCCTTCCCCCACCCTCTGTGTTCAACATAGTCTTACGTATTGGAGGGAATTATTGTTGCATATTCATGCATACATGGATATTGACAAAGTAAGTTAAGCTTGATCCTATTCTAGGATCTCCCCTGCTTCATCCATTCCCTAGTCTCATGTCTCCTCTGTAAGACCCCCATGCTATAGATAGAAATGAGCCTTATGCATGTGTATTAATTATTGAAATTTCTGAATTTCTCTGCCTACCTGTTATAGTTAGGCTTCTCATGGGAGTCAAGTATTCCCAGATGTATTGATAACCCCCCTTTTCCCTCCCTCCATCCAGGCCTCCTTCCTCCCCTACCTTCATAGTTATAGTTCCCCCAGCTTATGTGAAATTTCAACTTCCGTGAATTTGTTAATTAAACTTAGCTAACTTTCATCCTGTCTTAAGTTGTACTCTAGCTTCCACATATCAGAGAAAACATTCAGCCCTTAAATCTCTGTGTTTGGGATATTTCACTCAGCATGACTTTTTCCATTTCAACAATTTGGCTGGAAATGCCATGATATCACTCTAATATCAGAGTGATTAGAACTCCATTGTATGTATATACCACAGTTTTTGAATTCACTCATCCAGCGAGGACATCTGAATTGATTCTATAGTTTAGCTATTGTAAATTGAACTGCTATAAACATTGTTGTAGTTGTGTCTGTCATAGCTCTTTAGGGAAAATACCCAGGAGTGGGATAGCTGGGTTGTAAGGTGGTTCCAACCCTAGTTTTCTGGGGAGTCTCCACACTGCTTTCCAGAGTGGTTGTACAAGTTTGCAGTCCCACCAATAGTGTGATAGTGTTTCTTTCTGCCCACAGTCCCTCCTGCATTTGTTATTCTTCATAATCTTCATTTTTGCTACTCTCACTAGAGTGAGGTAGAATCTCAGTGAATTTTTTATTAAGAAATTTAGTAATTGTACAATCAAAACTGCATCTGAAGTAACAATATGATATATATATGTTCTTAAATTATATTTACTGCCTAGACCCCACCGTATTCTCCCACCCTTACCCCTCCACTCCTGCCCCCTCCCCCCTCCTTCCTAATATATATCTATCAATGCCCTAGGTTATATATTACTATGCCTTTGCTGGGTCTAATACATGAGGATGACTGTCTTTCACACAGGCCTGGGTCTAGCTCCAGCCTCCACAGATGAGTGAAGACATTCAACCCTTGACTCTCTGGGTTAGGCTGACTTTGCTCAACATGATTTCTTCCACCACCATCCATTTATCTCCCAAGACTGCAATATCATTCATTTGCATTTCTATGATTACTAGTAATTTAGAGCACTTTATTATGTATTCATTGGCTTGCTCAATGTCCTATGTTGAGAAGTTTCTATTTAGCTCTTTGGCCCATTTATTGATTAGGTTGTTTGTGTATTTGAGGTTGAGAGTTTTGAGGATTTTGTAAATTCTGGATATTAGTCCCCTGTCAGAAGAATCGCAGGCCATGATTCTCTTCCACTCTGTAGGAAGTCTCTTGACAATTTTGATCATTTCCTTGGCTGTGCAAAAGCTTTTTAGCTTTATGACATCTCACTCACTGATTTTTAACTTTACTTCTTTCACTTTAGGAGATGTGTTGAGAAAGACTTTATCTACTCCCAAATGCTGGAGTGTTGGTCCTAACTTTTCTTCCAGCAGTTGCAAGGTGGCTGGTTCAATTCCTAGTTCCCTGTTCAATTTTGATTTGATTTTCATGCAATGTGAAAGATAAGGGTCTAATTTCAACTCTCTGCAAGTGGCTATCCAGTTTGTCCAGCACCATTTGTTGAATAGGCTGTCTCTCCTCCATGTTATATTTTGTCCCCCTTTGTCAAAGATCAGGTGCTTAAAGATTTGTGGGTTTGTTTCAGGGTCTTCTATTCTATTCCATTGGTCTTCTTTCCTATCTTGATACCAGTACCATGCTGTCTTTGTTACTTACAGCTCCATAGTATAGTTTTAGATTTTGTATGGCAAAACCCACCTGCTTCATCTTTCTTGCTTAGTAATGTTTTGGCTATTCTGGGTTTCTTATTGTTCCAAATGAATTTGAGAATTGCTTTTTCCATATCCGTAAAGAATGACATTGATATCTTCATGGAGATTGCATTGAATCTATACAGAGCTTTTGGCAGAATGCCATTTTTATTATATTAATTTGGCCTAAACAAGAGCATGGAACGTCTTTCCATCTTCTCAGGTCATCTTGGATTTCATTCTTCAATGCCCAATAATTTTCATTGTAGAGGTCTTTAACCTCTCTTTTTAGATTAATTCCTGAGTATTTTATTCTTTTTCAGGATATTGTAAATGGGACTGATTTCCTGATTTCTTCTTCTACTCTATTATTGTTAGTGCATAGGAAAGCTATTGATTTAGGAGTATTAATCCTGTAGCCTGCCACTTTGCTAAATATGTTTATAAGTTCAAGCAGTTTTCTGGTGGAGTTTTTTGTATCTTCAAGATAAAGGATCATATCATCAGTAAAAAGGGAGAGTTTGACTTCCTCTCTTCCTATTATTATCCCTTTGATTTTCTTCTCTTGCCTTATTGCTCCTGCTAGGGTCTCAAGAACTATATTGAATAAAAGTGGTGAGAGCAGACAGCCTTGTCTTGTTCCTGAGTTTAGTGAAAATGCTTTCAGCTTTTCTCCATTTAGTATTATACTAACAGAGGGTTTGGCATATATAGCCTTTATATAGTTTAGATAAGTTCCTTTGATTCCTATTTTCTCTAGAGTTTTGAGCATAATAGGGTGCTGAATTTTATCAAAGGCCTTTTCTGCATCAATTGAGATGATCATATGGTTTTTGTCCTTAATTCTGTTTAAGTGATGAATTACAATAATTGTTTTGCATATGTTGAACCAGCCCCGCATACCTGGGAGGAAGCCCACTTGATCATGATTAATTATCTTCTTGATAAATTTTTGATATGTTTTGCTAGAACTTTATTAAGGATTTTGTAGTTTTCTTTTCTTTCTTTCTTTTTTTTTTTTAGAGAGAAAAACAACTTTATTTAGTTTTTCACATGGCCTTAGTGGCTCCAACACTCAGTTGTGTACATGGTGCTGGGGTTCGAACCCGGGTCCTCATGTTTGCCAGGCAAGCACCAAGACCGCTGAGCCACCGCTCCAGCCCTAGTTTTCTTTTTTTGATGTGTCCTTGTTGGGTTTTGGTATCAGAGTTATGGTGGCTTCATAAAAAGTGTTTGGGAGAGTTCTCTCCTTTTTCAATTTCTTGGAATAACTTAATAAGGAAAGGTTCTAGCTCCTCCTCAAAAGTGTGGCAAAACTCATGGGAAAACCATCAGATCCTGGGCTTTTCTTCTTAGGTAGGCTTTTAATTGCTGTATGAATTTCAGTGCTGTTATTGGGTTGTTCAGGAATTCAATATCAACCTGTGTCAATTTAGGGATTTTTTTTT
>PVKS010006068.1:0-23754 GCA_004027875.1 Aplodontia rufa
TTTTTTTTTTTTTTGTTGTTGTTGTTGTTCTCAATTTCATTGATTTCAGCTCTGATCTTGATAATTTCCTGTCTTCTGCTGGCTTTGGGGTTAGATTGTTCTTCCTTTTGAAGGGCTTTGAGATGAAGCATAAGCTTATTTATTTGGGATCTCTCTTCATTTTTAATGTGAGCACTCAGTGCTATAAATTTTCCCCTTAGGAAAGCTTTCATGCTGTCCCAGAGGTTTTGATATGTTGTGTCTTCATTTTCATTCTCTTCCAAGAATTTTTGCATTACTTCTCTCATGTCTTCTTGGACCCATTTTTCATTTAATAGGGTATTATTCAATCTCCATGAATATGTGTGTTTTCTGTTATGATTATTACTGTTGATTGCTAGGGTCATAGCATTGTGGTCTGAGAGGACACACGGGATAATGTCAACTTTCTTGTATTTGCTGAGATTATCTTTATGAACCAGAATATGATCTATTTTGGAAAAGGATCCATGTGCTGCAGAGAAGAAGGTGTATTCTGCTAACTTGGGATGGAAAATTCTATATATGTCTATTAAGTCCATTTGGTTTATGGAGTTGTTTAGGCTGGAGGTTTCTTTATTGATTTTTTGTTTTGATGATATGTCTAATGGTGATAGCAGAGTGTTGAAGTCTCCCAGTATAACTGAGTTGTGATAAACAAGTGGTTTGATGTCATGAAGTAATTTATTCACGTAGTTGGGTGCACTGTTGTTTGGAGAGTAAATATTAACTATGGTTATTTCTTCCTGTTGAAGGATTCCTTTTAGTACTAAGTAGTGGCCTTCTTTATCTCTTCTGATTGACTTATGTTTGGAGTTTACTTTGTCGGATTTAAGTATTGCAACACCGGCTTGTTTTCTTGGCCGTAAGCATGGTAGATTTTTTTTCCCATCCTTTCATCCTTAATCTGTGGATGTCTTTGCCTGTTAGGTGAGTTTCTTGTAAGCAGCATATGGTTGGATTTTGTTTTTTGATCCAGTCTGCAAGTCTGTGTCTTTTGAGTGGTGCATTTAGACCATTCACGTTCAGTGTTAAGATAGAAGTGTGTAATTGATTCTTAGCCATTGTGTCTTATTTAGTTAGTTCTGTGGCTGCCTTGGTTTGTTATTGCTTGGTGATACTTTCACTGAATTTCTCCAGTTTGTGGGTTTTGGGTATCAACTGCTTGGTCTTCTGTCTGGAGTGTTTTCTTGAGAATTCTTTGTAGGGCAGGTTTTCTATTGACGAATTCTGCCAGTTTTGTTTTATAATGAAAAGTTCTTATTTCTCCATCAAATTTGAAGGTGAGTTTTGCTGGGTATAGAATTCTAGGCTGCACATTGTGGTCATTTAGACATTGAAAGATATTATTCCAAGACATTCTTGCTTCCAGCGTCTGGGTTGAAAAGTCACAGACAATCCTTATTGGCTTGCCTCTGAATGTGATTTGGCGTTTCTCTCTTGCTGATTTTAATATAGTTTCCTTGGTGTCTCTGTTGTACATTTTGAATATGATGTGTCTTGGTGAGTTTCTCTTTTGATTAGGCCTATTGGGTGTCCTGTAAGCTTCCTGGATGAGCATGTCTGATTCTATTTTTATGTGAGAAAAGTTTTCTTTCACAATCTCTTTGAGAATATTCCTCATACCATTGGTGTGTATCTCAATTTCTTCCTGTATTCCAATTACTCTGATTGTTCTTTCTCATTTTATCCCAGACATTTTTAAAATTCTGATCATGATCTCTTAATTGTTTGTCTTTTTTGATGTCGGTGAGCTCTAGCCTGATCAACCTGTCATCATTGTTGGAAGTTCTTTCTTCAATAGCAGAGGTTCTATTTTCTACTGAAGTTAGTCTATTATTGAATTTTTGCATGGTCCGTCTCATGTCATTGACTGCAAATTTTAGGTCCGTAACATCCTTTCTGAGGGAATTGATTTCTTTAATGATCGAGTTTCTCAACTCTTGAGTTATCTCAGTTATTCCCTTCATTATCTCTTCTTTTAATTCGTTGTTCCTTTTTGTTATTAGCTCTTTGATATATTCTAGATTTTCATCCCAGTCCCTGGCCGTAGCCCCCTTACTAGGGGAGTTTTGGGATTGCTGTGAACCTCTTCAAGTTTGATTCTTCATTTCTGAAGAGATTCTTCTCTCTTATTTGCCAGGTGAACCCTTTGTGGAAGCAATACAAGATTCGGTGGTTCTTTTTCCTGTCACCTGCCTTAAGGACTAAGCTGTTGGATTGGGAAATCTGTCCAGACCCTTACTTGAAATGGGGTTTTGTCAGGAGAGTTGATTTCAAAAGACAACCCCCTTTACTCTGAACTGTTTGTTACCCTTACAGGTTTCCAACACCTCATGTGCTAGTAGCAAATTGTCAATGTGTACAACCAAAGCTTACAATAAACAGTAGTAAATTGGTTATTTAGCACAGATTATAATGCACTATTGAATTCACCCTATGCAACTAGAGTTAGTGATGATCCATATTTTTGGTGACACCAGTATATTGCTGTTACATATGTCGGACTTCAAGAACAAATAAGTGTTATTCAGATTAACAATCGCAGCAGTAATATTTATGCAGCCTTAATAATGGGTTGAAGAGAGTTAATTTGGAGTAAGAAAGGGGGGGGGGGTAATGCTGGTGAAATTAAGAGAAGAGATTATATAGACCAATTAAATACAGTAAGAAAGTAGAGGAGGTAAAGAATTTGCTGTAGAAAGTAAAAGAAATTGCTAAGAGGAAAAAATTTGAAAAGAAAAGGAAATTTTTAGAAATTTTCTAAATTTAAAATAAAGGAGAAAAAAAAGAAGTAGAAAAGAAAATACAGATCCAAAGGGAAGCTAGGATAGCTGTGGCCTAATATAGGAAGGGTGAAAGAGTTATTACTATGATTTGGGTGATCATTAAAGGGAAGAAGTTATCCCTGTGAATTATGCTTATCAGGCATAAAATATTTCAAATACTATATGCACTGGCTAGGATTCTTCTTCTCAAGAATGAGTACAAGGCTAGACAGGATGGATAAGAGGGAATAAGAGAGATGATAAATGGGGAAAAAGAAAAAGAGAAACCTAAAAATGGTATCATAACAGGAAGAAATATTATTGTTAATTTTCCACCTAAAAGAAGAAGAGAAAAAAAAATATGGAAGAATAGGGGGGATACCCACCCCTAGAAGTTAACAGGGCAGGGAGACAAAAACAGCTAGAGTTTTTCTATATCGGAGAACCAGTAAACTTTCCAATTATTGCATTGGTATGCATCTAGAACATGCAAGCAACAGCAGGAAAAAAAATCTTACTAGGCAACACTTGGAAGTATACATGTTAAAAGTGTCTCTGGCCCTTAATGAAGTTAAGTTTCTTAATGGAACCTTGGAACTAAAACCAGTAAGGGCTTCTCTGGGATCTCTGGGAGGAGAAGTTCACTTTGGTTCTGGGTTTTGATGTGACTGTCTCTCGATCTCTGGTTATGTGATCTCACAAAGCGGACTGGGTGTCTTCAGATTCGTGGGATTTCTAGGAGGAGCTTCCAATGAAGAGGATTGATTCTGGAAAGCCCTGAAGTTTGCCAGCTTCTCAGGGGAGCTTCAGCCAGAGGGCTTAATGAGCAGGGAGCCTGTCTGATTTCTGTTCTCCCTCTGCTGGGAGAGGCATACACTGTCTCTCATCGCAAAAGACATGCTCCTCCTGGCTAGGAGGCACGGACAGGGCAGGGAGTTGGTCCCCCTTATTCCACAAACTGAAGACCTCCTAAGAAGGGTGGAGTCTGGGGCTGACCTAGGCCGCCTTTTCTTGGGTGAGTCTGAAGCCTGTGGTGATTTCCTGGTGCACTTTTCCTAGGCTCATCTAAAAAGCCAGAGAGAGCTGTCTCCTGGGGCTCGGAATGGCGGCCTGGCTTTTCCTGCCCAGCAGCGTGATCCGCTGGGCTCCTCCTGCCCAGCGGATCCCAGCACAGCTCTTGTTCCCCGCAGTGTATGAGCTCGGCGGGTGGCTGCAGCTGCGCTCCCCCGATGCTGTCCCGATGTTGTTTTTATAAGGAACGGGCTCAGAGCCTTGAGGTGGGATCCCTGTGTCAGTTCAGCTGCACAGCGGCAGCTGTGGCTGCTCGCAGCCACACCCACTGCAGCCTCTGGTGGCCTGGTCACTGTCGCCAGCCCTCCCTCCCGTGGAATGTAATCTGAAACAAAAAAGTTGCACTTCTGCTTCTCTGGCGGGGTGGATAAATTCCCTTTTTTCTCCACGCTCTGTTCAGACCCACCAGTTTGTTCGTCCACTCACTGCCGAATCTGCCAAGTGCACCAGTGGCAGGTAAACAAAGTCCGCAGTGGCACTAACTTTAAAGCACTGTAACTTCTCTGCTGCGGCGAGTGCAGGGTGATGGAATCCTCCACCACTCCACTCACCAGCCAGCCTCAGGGCAGCGGCAGGTGAACAGAGACCGCTGTAGCGCTATATTTAAAGTACAGTGGCTTTCCCGTGGGGATGAGATCTCGAGCTGCTAGCCTCCTCCCCCACTCCCAGGGGTCGGGCGCGTCCAAGCCTGGACGGAAAAAATAGAAAACCACTCATTACTCCCAAGTCTCTGGTCATCAAATCAACTGAGCAAATTAGGACTGGGGTTTCAAAATGCTACTCCCCCAAACACACCCCAAAAAACTGGAAACGAACTGGGGATTTTCCGTCCAGTCTCAGAGCCACTGGGGAAGCCACCTGTCTTCAAGTCGCCATCTTGCAGTCTCCTCCCACCTGAGGCATTTAAAAGATGTTAAAGACTGGGTCCCATTCCAAGAGCCCCTGTTTTAGTGGGTTTGGGATCTGACCTTGATGTTAGGATTTTTAAAAGCTCCCCAAGTGACTCAGTGTACAGCATCATTAGTGAACAACACTGTCAGGCGAGGAAGAGGCTTAGAAATCCCTTACAGGTTTTTATCAGCAGCAGGTAAGGAGAGTGAGGGACCCTACATCATTGGGTTGCCTCAAGTCAGAGTCTTCAGCACACCACCAATTTACCCTGGCCTGTGGCTTCTGCATGAGGCAGATATTTATTATGTGTTTCTATGATGAGTATGCATTTGTTTATAGGGCCTTAATATTCTGCCTGGGTCATCAGCTTTTTTTACTGTGTAAATTTCTAAGTGACAAGGGGCAGGCTAGGAGAAGTGATCTGCACAATTAACTAAATGCAGCCACGAAAAGCCCGTCACAATAATGCAGAAATTTCCTTTCCACAGCTCAGCAGAGAGGCTGTCTCCAGCATTTATACCTCATCCACCCCAAGTGACTTCTCTGTAGGAAAAGGAAATGCTGAAAACAAAGTTTGTGAAGAGCAGCTCTTGCTTTCACAGAGGTTGGTGTTAGACACACAGATGGAAGGGGTGCATTCCAAGGCACAGTCACTCTGGTGATAAAAGCAGGTTCTACTTTGTTGGACAAACCAACATTTCAGCTCACTCCCCTCCTGGGCATGCTACTTCCTAATTCTTTGCCTCCTTTCTAATCCATAGGTTCTACCTTGCACTTAGTACCTTCAAAAGATGTCTTCCCTCAAATAGCTCAAATTTTCCCATGTTCTGTCCAAGACAGAAACTTAGATGGGGTAGGGCCTCACATCATTTGTCAGAGAAGTAGAAATTACTCCTCCAAGTAAAGATTCAAAGTTTGAATCATCTTATCTCTTGGAGAAATTGTTTAGGGAAAGGGCTCTGTGGTGAGAGGTGAAACCAGCATTCATTTTTTGATGTTTCTTCTCTGAAACATAGAGTATGGCTGATCGTACCCATATGACATCCCTGAAGGAGCTAGAAGGGCCCTCCCTCTCCTGAGCCTATAATAAACCCCCAATCTCCTTCCAATGGATACCTCCTTTCCGCAACCTTCCCAGGCTCACCAGGAAAGGGGATGAGGATAAGCTCTCTCCTTGTATCCTTAAGGTGTTCTGTTCACATTTTGATTATAGAATGTGTCACAGTGCACTGTATTTACCTTCTGACCAAGCCCCTGTCTTAGACCTGGACTTTCCCAGCCCCAAAACTTAGTCATGTGCCTTGGCACATAGTAGGAATCATACCAAGTTGTTGCCGAAGACAATGTTAGGAAACGAACTGCCATCTTGACAATTTATTAGCTGACGCTTTGGACAGCCAGGGCTTCTGACTGAAGCTGACATTCCCCTAAAATGAGCCATGCCGGTGCTGCCTTTAGACTTGATAAATGCTGCGTCTCATTCCTCCCTAATCACTCCTGACTTTGCCGCTGGGCTCTAATGGAAGATCAAGGAGCCTCTTAAGACTTGGTCTTTTTCTCCATTTCAAGAAGTGGGTTAATGCTGGTTAATGCTACACTCTTGACTTTCTGCTATAATGGCAGTTGGGATGTATCTGAGCTTTAATTTCAAGTGAAATAAAAACAATGGAGAGTTGTTGCAGATGTCAATGTAGGAAACAGAAAACTAAGTGGAGGCTGGGCTAGGAGGAGCAAATAACACCTAAATAGGAAGGGACCTAGATCAATTATCTGTGCTGTCCAGTACTGCGGCCACTATCCACAGAGGGCTATTTAAATGCAAATTAATAAAATTAAACAACTGAATATTCAGTTTCTTGATAGCCACATTCCAAGTGCTCCTTAGCCTCCTGGGGCTAATGGCTCCCATATTGGACACTGCCAATAGAGAATATTGCCATTATCACAGCTCTATCCAACAACACTGGATAAATCCATCCTTTTACAGATAGGAAATCTAAGTCCTGAGGAAGGTCAGTCACTGGCCCAAGGATATACAGTTGATCAAGGGCTGGTACCCAAACCCCAGGTTTGCTTTATAATATGCCGTCTGTGGGGTTTATCCCTCTTGACTGTTTAATTTTTCTGGGTAAGCTAAAGAAAGAGCAAGCCTAGCCAGTTTCAGCTGGATTAAAAACTGCAAAGCACCATTAAGCACTAACACACTAAGCCAAATTGCTGAAATGAAATTTGTAAATAAAATAATTCATAGTAATTATCTTAAATGAAAAATTTAACTTCTAAATAAAACTTATCTTTGTACTTCAGACCAAACATCTAGGTCACCATAAAAATCACCATCAAGTCAGGCGAGGAAGCTACAAGCTAAGCAGGAACCTCAGATACACACATTGGGATGTATATAAACACCTGCTGGGGCAGAGTAGTTGTATATTATCATGGAGTAAAATATTCCCAAAAGAAAAATGCACCTTTGCATCTTATGACGGTACATCCTGGTGAGGTAGGGCTGTCACTCGTCATTCTTGGATGTGAATTCCCTGGCCTTTCAAAAAGTTTCTTAGAATGTGTTCAGATTTCTGTCTCACAGCTGCATCTTGAGCTAGTTTCAGTGATACAATACCTTGCCTGTATTTGACCTCCCATAAAGAATATCGGCTCCCTTCATGTGTTTAAATTGGGCTTCCAGAAACTAAGGTGGTGAGTTCTCAGAAATGGGACTGCATTTAAAAGAGGATTATATGGAAAATTTGGGCTGGTGTCATAGTTACAGGGACTTTTTTTTGGACATGTTATTACAGAAAGCTAACAGATTTAGTTGAATTCACAGGTAATTTATCTTCTTACCTTTGAGTGCAGACATCTCTATCCTGTTTCTGTTAGCACCTTGGACGACTGTGCTGGGACCCAGAGTCTTATTAGAATGCAGCATGCAGCCAGGGCAAGGGGAAGGTTTCCTGTTTCCTGGAACCACATCAATAGTGTTTGTGTTCTGTGATTGAAAATTACTGAATTCCCAACCAAAAATGACTTAAAGGTGTGCTGCCTTCCAAAGCAAGAACTCTGGACATGTCTGGTTTTAGTCTGCTGATCTGGTGGTGAGCCAAGGTCATCAAGGTGTCCCCTGTCTTGTTACTCTGCCATTCTCCCATGTCACCTTTTGTTTCCAGGCTGTCCCTTCAAAGTCACAGGGCATTGTCTCTCTGGGCACCTGATGCTTTCAAAGTTGCATGGGAAGCCTGGAAGAGAAGTGGCTTCTCCTCATGTGTGTCTTTATTATAGGAAGGAAAAAACCTCTTCCAGAACCTCCCCCATTAGCAAACTCCCCCTTACATCCCTCTGGCCGGAATGGGTCACATACTCATGACCTGAGCATTGAGGGAGGCTGTGTATTTCAGTTACCCAACATGCGAAATGTGTAACAAATTACCCCAGCGCTTAGAAGCTTTACACAACAGTTTTTTCTCGTGACTCTGCAGTGTGCCCTGTGCTAAGAGTGTGTATTTCTGTGTCACCTGGCATCCACAACAAGGTGGGTGTTGGTCAGGCATCCCTCTGTCTTCCCTCCCATGATCTGTCTGTCCATGTGGCTGGCTGAGGCTTCCTTGCAGCATGGTGACCCCAGGGTGGTTTCTCTGTCTGCTTGGTGGCAGGCCTCACAGACAGTGTGGCAGTGGACACTCCACGGTCTCTTAAGTTGTAGTCTAAAGCCAGTGTCACTTACACACTCGGTCAATGCAACCCACAGAGTCGGCTAAATTCAAATAGGGTCCCCCCCCCCTTTTTTTTTTTTTTTTAAGAGAAAGAGGGACAGTAAGAGAGAAAGAGGAGAATCAATTTTATTTAGTTTTTTATGTGACTTTCATTGCTCCAACACTTTGCTGTGTATGTGGTGCTGGGGTTCAAACCTGTGACCACATGCATATGCCAGGCAAGTGCCATAACCACTGAGTGACCGCTCCAGCCCCAGGTTTCCTCCTCTTGATAAGAAGAGTGGCAAATTCACATTACCAAATACAGGTAGGATGAATACAAACAGCAAAGAATTCACTGCAACCTTTTATATGAACAATCTAGCAAATATCAGACATTTACAAACACCTAGTGGGTGGTGGGAAATAGTCCATATGGAGGGGCGGGTAACCACCACTAAGTCTAAACTAGGTGCCCCTACCTCACAGTGATATAGTCTTCACAGTGACAGCTGCTTTACTGTGCTGGTCATAACCTGGTCACAACCAGTTTCAGCTACACCCCCCCCCAATGGCCTTTGGGAATATAGTACCAACATGGCCAACCTGAGGACATGATACCCTATATCTGAATATCACTTGAGAGGCCTGAATTAACCTGGCCTTATTTTCTTAAAAGTTCTCTTTGTAAAGGAATAGATTACTAAACATTTATAATAAACAATAAAACTATGCATGGTACATTCAGCAGTGTGCCAAAATGATGTGATTGATCAACTGAGGTTCCGTGTCCTTTGCGTTTCGTTATATTGTCTCTATCCTTTCTTAGGGTCCTTAATGAGCAGGCAAAAGTTATGTGCAGTTGATTTTCATTTCTTCCTCTATGACAGGAGGGTTTCTCCTTCCAAGAGATCGGCCAGGAAGGGTGCTTTCTGCAGCATGTTTGGATGATACTGGTACAAGTGACTTCACACTATAAGAAAGCTCAATAGCTTAGTGAACAACATGGTTTGACATGCTCAAAGCCATTCAGGAGCCAGAGTGTCTGGAAGTGATGACAATCTCAGCACACCACAAAATAATGATTCATGGAACTTACAAAAGTAGCCTACCTAATTTTGGGGTATCATCAGCTGATATTTCATACTTGATTCAGGGACAGACCAGTGAGTGGTAGCAGGTGCAAAAAATTATGAGACACAAAAACTTTGCAGCTGAGAAATTATATCAAATTGTAATTTTAGAAAATTGATAAAATTTACTAAGTTTTAAATAAATTAAGATTTTACAGCTTTGCTCTGTTTTTTTGCATTGAAATGTGTTAGTATAATTTATGGAGCATCAATGTTTCACATAGCTTCAAAACCCTTGACATAGACCAATGAGAGCCAAGAAGCAGAAATCTGGTACCAACTTGTAGCTAAAATCCCACATTCAGTCAGGTTCAGCAGTGCATGCCTATAATCCTAGTGGCTTGGGTGACTGAGACAGGAGGATCACAAATTCAAAGCCAGCCACTACATCTTGGTAAGGCCCTAAGCAACTCAGCAAGACCCTGTTTCAAAAAATAAAAGGGCTCAGGATGTGGCTCAGTGGTTAAGCACCCTGGGTTCAATCCCCAGTGCCCCCTGCCTACCCCCTGCCAAGGGAAAAAAATCCCACATTCATAGTATATTGGTATTGTTTTGGCAGAGTGTTCTTATGGTATTATTTACAAAAGCAAAATTAATCATAGCATCTATTGCTACTTACGCTACAACTATGAAAAACTTCTTTTTTTATTAGATGGACATAGAAATACAATTGAGGGGGAAACATTATCAAACATTCAAGAACCAATGTATATATACTTAGTTATCCATGGCTAATGCCATATCATGGATGTCCAGCTTGGGTTCCCCCTGTTGCTGTTTCCCCCAGAAGAACTCCCGAGTTAAATGGATATCTCGTGGAGGACAGAGATCTCCTTCTGAGATGATTCCCCCATATTCCCACCCTCCATTCTCCTAGGAGTCTTCCTACACCCTCCCCCCATCCCCCTCACTATGCCTCCAAGTATCCTAGGGAGTCATCTCCCTGTTGCATTGAGAATCATATAATTTGAAGTTATTATTAGCTTAGCCATCTAACATACTGCTTCCCGATGTATTCTAGCTTCCACAAATGAGAGAAAACATTGGCCCTTGAATCTGAGATTGGGATACTTCACTTAGCATAATTCTTTCCATCCCCATCCATTTGATATCAAAAGCCAAAATATTGTCTTCTCTAATGGCCGAGTAGTATTCCATTGTATATATGTACCAAAGTTTTGTAACCACTCATCGAGTGAGGGGCATCTGGATTGGCTCCATAATCTAGCTATAGTAAATTGAGCTGCTATAAACATTGATGAAGCCACATCACTATAATATGCTGATTCTAACTCTTTTGAGAAAATACCCAGGAGTGGGATAGCTGGGTCATAAGGTGGTTCCATCCTTAATTTTTTAAGGATTCTCCACACTGCTTTCCATAGCGGTTTGCAGTCCCACCAGCAGTGTAACAGTGTTCCTCTTTTCCCACAGCCCCTCCAGCATCTGTTGTTGTTCCAATTTTTCATTTTTGCCACTCTAACAGGAGTGAGGTGGTATCTCATTGAAGATTTCATTTGCATTTCCCTTATAGCTAATGATGTAGAGCATTTTCTCATATATTTATGGGCTTTCTGGACTTCCTCTGGTGACAAGTTTCTTTTAAGATCTGTAGCCCATTGATTGGATTATTTGTGAGTTTGGTGTTTAGGTTCTTTATATATTCTGGATATTAGCCCTCTGTCCAAGGTGTAGCAGGCAAAAATTTTCTCCCATTCTGTAGGTTCTCTTTTGGTGTTCTTGATTAATCTTTAGCTGTGCAAAAAGTTTTTAGTTTAATTGCATCCCATTCATTTGTTCTTGACTTACAGCTTGAGCCATGGGAGTTCTGTTAAGGCAGGCGCTGCTGACTCCTATGTCCTGTAGTGTTTACCCTACTTCTTTTTCTAGTAAGTTTAAAGTTGTTGGCTTAATATCCAGGTCTTTGAACCATTTTCATTTAATTTTTGTGCAGGGCGAAAGATAAGGATCCAGCTTCAGTTGTCTACACATGGTTGTCCAATTTGACCAACACCATTTGTTGAACAGGCTATCTTTCTTCCACACTATGCTTTTGCTCCCTTTATCAAATATCAAATAGTTAAAGATATGGGGGTTTGTCTTAGGATCTTCTATTCTGTTCCACTGATCTTCAATTCTGTTTTGATACCAATACTATGCTGTTTTTGCTACTATGGCTCTGTAGTATAATTTCAGGTCAGGGATTGAGATACCCCCTACTTTCTCCTTCCTGTAGAGTAATGGTTTGGCTATTCTGGGTCTCCTGTTATTCCATATGTACTTAAGAATTGCTTTTTCTATATCTGTGAAGAATGCCATAGGTATCTTGTTGGGGATTGCATTAAATCTGTGTAGGGCTTTGGGTAGAATGGCCATTTTTATTATATTGATTCTGCCTAACCATGAGCATGGAATGTTTTTCCATCTACTCAGGTCTTCTGTAATTTCTTTTTTAGTGTTTGATAGTTTTCTTTGTAGAGGTCCTTAATATCCTTTGTAAGGTTAATGCCCAAGTATTTCATTTTTTTGGAGGAGATGATGAATGGGAGAGATTTCATGATTTCTTCTTCTGTGGATTTGTTGTTGGAGTAAAGGAAAGCTAGTGACTTACTGGTGTTGATCTTGTAGCCAGCTACTTTGCTGAAATCGCCTATAAGCTCTAGGAGTTTTCTGGCCGATGTTATTGGGTCTTCTAAGTATAGAATCATGTCATCAGCAAATAGAGATAACTTAACTTCCTTTTTTCCTATACGAATACCTTTGATTTCCTTCTCTTGCCTGATAGCTCTGGCAAGGGTTTCAAGGACTATATTGAACAAGAACAGGGAAAGCGGACAGCCTTTTCTAGCACCTGAATTCAGTGGAAATGTTTCCAGTTTTTCTCCATTGAAGATAATGTTGGCTATGGATCTGTCGTAAATGGATCTGACACAGTTAAAGTATCTTCCCTTGATCCCTATCTTTTCCAAAGTTTTGAGCATTTAAGTAGTGTTGAATTTTATCAAATTGTGCAAAACTTATTTAGGATACTATATCAGGTAAACTTCACAGCTCCTCCATGAGATGGGATTATGCTGATTCAAATTTTACTGAGAAGGAAACTCAAGTTGAGAGAGGTTAGTTAACTTTGTTGCCTGAGTTCACACAGCTATTCTGATGAGCCAAATTTGAACCCAGGTCATCCTGACTTCAAAGTCACTGTATGAAACTGCTTCTCAAAGTAAAGTCAAGGAGAGTCCCTAACCCTGGCTTACCAAGCTCAGCACTTCCAGAAGAGTTTGGGCTGGTGTGGCCTATTGCAGACACCTGCTGTATTCTATCCTTGATTTACCATATGCTTTTGATTCCTCCTCCTCGCACCTCTCCACCCCAACAAATTCTGAAAAGGGAATAATTTAATCTATATGAGCATTTTGCCAAAATCCTTTTTCCATAATTTGTGGAGAAACAGTTGGATTCCACCAAGCAGTTGTGAATCCCAGTGGGACAAATGTGGTAGGAGTAAGCTGTCCTTTAACACAACGGGGAGAGGAGGCTTTTGACAAAGCTGAGAATTATAAGCAGGAAAGCTGGAGACTGAAAATCTTCCAAAGAGTAGCTTGAGGGTCTCTAGCTGTTTGGAGCCTCCTCCTAATATTCTGTATTGGGGGGTTATGGAAAAGCATACTAATAACCTCAAAGCAAGATCCCCACTTCCCTTTGGAATTTTTATCTCTAACACTTAGCAGTCCTGTTAGCACTGTAATTGAAGGAGGCCACTGATTTTTTTTTTTATATACAAAGGTCTTACTTTTTCTTTAATAATGAAACCTTGACCCCTTTCCATTCCTTTCCCTATAATTTTATTTCATTCCATATTACTCTTTCTCATTCCCTTTAATAGCCACATACTAGTCCATGGAATGATTAAATGTACCAAAATTTATTTACTGAGTCTTCTATTCATGGACATTTGTTGTCATGTATGTTAATGTCACACAAGCCACAATGAGTTTGTATATTTGTACATGTGTGTATATGAATACAAGTGCATATATATCAATGAATGTATCTGTGGGATAAATGTCAACCGTACAATCACAGGGTCTAAAGGTACGTGCATTTGGAGTTTGGGCAGATACAGGTTGCATATCCATTATCTAAGATGTTTGAGACCAGAACTATTTCAGATTCTTGGATTTGTTTGGATTTTGGAATATTTGCATATGTATAATAATATATCTTGGGGATGGGACCTGAATCTAAACACAAAATTCATTTATATTTCTTTTCGTTGTTGTTTTTTTTTTTTTTTTAAGAGAGAAGGGCAGTGAGAGAGAAAGAGAATCAATTTTGTTTAGTTTTTCATGCGGCTTTCATTGCTTTGACACTTCGTTGTGTACATGGTGCTGTGGTTTGAACCTGCACCCTCGCACATGCCAGGCATGTGCCATAACCGCCAAGCCACCACTCCAGCCCCTCATTTATATTTCTTATATGCACTTTTCCCATGTAACCTGAAGGCAACTTACCATCATATTTTTAGTGCACCTGTGTTTTGACTGTGACCCCATCATATGCAGTCAGGTGTGGAATTTTCCACTCACAGCCTCATGTCAGATACTCTCTTCAGATTTTGAAGTATTGAGATTTCGAATTTCTGGATTAGGGTGCTTAACCTATATTGCCAAACATTGCACTGATTTACACTCTCATTGACAATGTGCAAGAGAGCCAAGGTTTTGTAAGAAATGTACCTGAGAATAACCCATGTGTTCAGAGAGTGATGGAGCTTCAAAAGCAAGAACCAATGTTTGAGATAGGTCTGAGCAGAGCCCTGTGTCATTTGCTAATAAATGGAACTGGCAGAGCTCTGTATTCAAAAGGCCTCCCATTTTCTGAGTCTTTCTTCCAAAATCTTTAAACAGCTGCATCATAGAAATTTAGTTTAGGAGTTTACTTGAACTTTGGGTTCATGTGCAGCTTGGCTTCTAAACTGTTGTAGGATGATTGGGGTAACAGGATCCTATTTTATGCATCTGTCAGGAAAGGCTGTCAGGCTGCAAGGTATGAAAAGGTAAGGTTTGGAGAACAAGCCAGGGATCAATCCACATCTTTTGCTTTTAATTCAACACAGTAGAGCTGAGTACCAAAGACCCAACTCTCCTTAAATGTGGCTGTCTGAACCACTCTTCTCTGGTATGGAAATTTGCAGTAACAGTACATCATGGGTAACTCCTGCCACCTCCATTCCAGTGAAGTTAGTTTGAAGAATTCCAAGAATCATTTTAGGGTCTTTTATCTCATGCATGGCGGAGCATAGAAAAATATTAGCTTCTGGAGCTAGATGACCACTTGAGTTCTCCTAGTAAAAGGGTTCAAGGTTAGCCCTCGCTATGCACTTCTGTTGCTCTGACTGAGTTTAATGCCTGCCCAGGATGAACAACTGATAGAAATATCTTGTTAGGAAGTTGTTTCCCCAATTTCTAATGAGCTAGGGTATCATAACCACTTAATTGTGCATCGTGTCTCTTGGAGCAGAAACTGTGTTCAGAAAATCAAAACTTGAACCAAAATCCTTTGAATATATCTAAGGAGGAACTTTGCTCCATAATCTTTTTGTTTCAAAATGCTGAACATAGTTTTTGAAGTTTACAGTGAATATGACTAGGATGTGATGCTGGCTTGAAAGAACATTTTGTTTTCAAGATATCTCTGTGTCAATTCAGACATTTCAATGGCCCAGAGAGGTGCTCAGCCTGCTGCCTCTCACAGCTGTTTGCAGAACATAGCCAACAGACGCTGAGACTTTCCTGGTCCTAGAAGAGGGACGTATACATTGCATATCATTAAAGCAACTTACTGAACTTTCTGGAAGATCCCTACCCCCTCTTCATATCTAAAAAGAAATGTAACTAAGCTCCAACTATTTTTCTCTCTGCCAGTGTTCTGGGGTTTTTCTTGGCTTCTCTTTTTCAGTGCAGACATTATGGTAAGCTTTATTGCCTTGCAGGCGTCTCTGGGTGGCTGAGGAAATAAAAAGGAAACACAGTCTAGTTTATTTCTTTTTTACTATGAAATAATGCCCCGAAGAGTGAATGTTTTCTGCCACAATTTAAGATCAGGAGGGAGAAGCTCAGCATTGCCTTCAACAGACAGGCAGCTTAGGAGACACACTGAGGACCTTGCTGGGATGAAGGAAATCCATAGGCAAAGCTGAAACAATTTTAGATGCATCAGCATGGGAGGGAATAGCCCAAAACTCGATTTTTGTTTGAGATGGAGAGATGGATTTTAGGGAAATGAACTTTTATTTTATTTATTTATTCATCTGACCTGTGTTTCTCCAACACTTGGTTGTGTATGTGGTGCTGGGATTTGAACTCCTATCCTCATGCATGCCAACCACTGAGCAACCACTCCAGCCCCTAAGGATTTTTTAATTGGTGCATGACAGTTGTATATAATAATAGGATTTATTGTCACATATTCATAGATGCACACAATACAGCAATACAATTTGGTCAATACCCACTTCCCTTTGCCCCCCCTTCCTCTCTCCTCCTATTCCCCAGATCCCTTGCCTCTCTTTCTTGGTCCTATATTTTTCCTAAAAATACAATGACATATTTTGTCACATCAATAAATAGGGTGATTGACTTTAGTTTCAGTCTATTTAAAAACATTTTAGGTGGTTTGCATGAAAGAAAAACTGTGACAACCTTTGCAGATGTTTTACCAAGTCTGCTGTTAATGATCACTAACCAAGAAACAAACTCCTCGAGATGATTAGGCTTTCTTCAAGCAGCAGCTGTCATAAAAAGCCAAATGACATTTAAGCTTTCATTCCATTTCTGAAAGACAACTTGTATTTTATCCTTAGTCTTCTCCCTCCAACAAAAATCAATAAATAAACAAGACTGGTAGATGAATGGCTAGATGGGTGGTTATATATCAACACGCTGGCTATTTACCTGTAGAAAACTTGGAATGCAGCTTCCCCAGGGACAGAACCATATAAAATTGCCATTTTTTGTTGGTTAACGTGACCACATCTTGGCATTTTTAAAAATGTTTTAACCTAATAGAATATGCATCTCAATCATATTTGGACTCTCACTGCCTTTCCTAAGAATTCAGAACTTTGTGCAGTCCATGAACCACACAGTTGGTGAAGGATCTTTCTCAGTAAAGTTGCAATCCTGGAGATCTGGTGGGTGCTTTAATTCTATGTGCTTGATTTCTTTAAAAATTCCTCAGTCTCCATGCAGCTAATCATCAGCAGTAATAAAGCTCTCATTTATGCAGTTGCCACCCTTCCCATTTGGCCAGCAGGCTCTGGCTTGAAACCCCACACTGGGCTCTTGTCCATTTTTCATGAGTCTCCTTATCCCCACCCTTTTCTTAGCCAGCACCCTGGATGACAGTCAGAAATCAGAAGGGCTTTATTTCCTTAAGCAAGTCACTCCTTTCAGCGTTTCTGGCATCACTTTGGTGCAGTGGCTTTCAAATTGATGACCACAACTCACAGTAAGAAATACATTTTAAATAATGCCCCAGAATACAAGTGGTCTGTGTTTGCAACTCAAAAGTTTCGCAAAACAATTCTTATTCTCAATAGCAATGAACACTGATGGTCTCCAATCTGTTTTTTTTTTTTTTAAGGTACTGCTTGAAACCCCATTAATTTCATTTCACAACCCACTTACAGGGGTTGGGACCCATAGTTTGCAAAACACTGCTTTTGTTTATTGGCTTCAACCTGGGAACTTTAAGCTTTGTAGCATAGAAAAAAGAAGAGCCGTTCATTGCTAGGATCCTGGTAGAAGACACCTTGGGGCAGCTTTCAGAGGAGGGATTGTTTTGTTTGTTTTTTTACTAGCTGTGGAAGTAAACAGGTATTAAGTCTACTAATGGAGGATGGCCTCAGCCAAAAAGATAACGAGGGGATTTAGAAAGTGCTGCCATATAGTCCCAGAGGAGGATGCAATTGGTGCGGGGGTTCTCGCAGGGTGGAGGCACTAAGGCTGCAGCGTTGGTTCAGGTCGGCACTGGCCCAGCGGGTTCACCCTGAATGCAGCGTGGCATTGCCCTCTATACCCTCTGCCAGTTCCCCTTTACATGCTAGCCCCTTTCTCTCCCCTGTATGGTGACATACCTTTTCTGATTGGGCATCCCACCCTACAGAACGGCAGCAGAGTTGCACATGCACACATGCATAACTGCGTCTGCCACGTTGCCTTCTTCGTCGTTCCAGGAGAGCCTTTGTACCAGCGGAGGGGGCTCTGCCCACAGCGTCCCATACAACCTAGAACTGCCTCTCAGTGCCTCTGACAGCCAAGAGGGCTGGCCGGCCTGTGTTCCAGGTAGTAAGGCACGTACAAGCTTCGGCTTCAGGCTGTGGAGCAGAAAATTTGGGATGTTGGTTTAGAGAGTCTGGCTCTGTGGCTGCCAATCGTAATTTGTTTCCTGTTGGGGTGAATCTTCCCTGGGCTTCTGGGCACTGGCTGCTTTTTCATCCATGTCCTGGCCTCCAACCGGCCTTTCTTTACCCTTTTGGGCCATAACTTGTCCTGTTCCAGACACCTAGGGGTGAAAGCTTGTTTTCTAGATTTGGGACAGACTAAAAGATGCTCTGAAAACTTGAGGGAAATCATGGATGAGATGCTCCTAACACCAGGATGTATTTATTGATGAGCCAAGTCGGAATCTTGTTCAGTTCAGCTTCCAAGCTACAGCTTTTATGAAGTTATAAATAGAAATTCAAAGTAAGTGCACAGTAAATTTTGTGCTTGGTACTTTGTGTCATTTACATGACTAAATGCTGTTCCTTTCCCCTCTTGACCTTTGGCTACTGGTTTTTCCTTTTATAAGTTCATACCAAAGTAGGATGAGAATTTATCAGATGACCACAGAAAGTGGACTGGATCTAATTAGTCCATGAGCTTAAATCTATGTTGCTTCCCTATCACACAGTGTCAGGTTTTCTGCCTTTAAACTTTCCTGCTCCCCACTCTATCCAGAAAACCCATAAAAAGCCACCAAAAGAATTTCCTGGACAGTCTCAAGGATTCTTCAAGAGTCCTGGGACATCTCTCCCTTCGCAAGTTAGTTTTCCTCTCTCTCTCAAATGGTCCAGGAAAAGCTGGAAGAGGAGTACCAGTCTCCTGAGGACACCCGTTTCACTTACAAAGTAGAAGGTAGTAGCCTCCTATAAGTTGCAGTTCTCTACACTGATTTTCCTCTTGTCTAGGCCAGAAAACCACTCTCCACCTACATTACTCAGAATGTATAAGAGTATTCAAGATCATACACACAGAAGTACTGTGACAAACATGAAGTCCAACTGCTGGGTTCTTTTTCTGCTTTCCATGAGTGCAGATGGAATAGAGAAGTCTCACAGCCCTAGGTGTCCTCCATGACTTTCATTATGACTATGCAAGACTTAGATATGAATAAAACAGAGGAGGGTAAAACCAAAGGCTTCAGTAGCAGGGAGTGAAGCAGAGGCAATTCGGTGGCAAAGGAAAGAACAGAGAGCAAAGCCTTATAACCAGGTGACTGTGTGAGACCCACTGTGTTGCCTCTTCAGGTCATACTGGATGTTGCAGAAGCTTTCAAGAGGAGCCTGAGTTTCCACAAGCTCCATACAGGGTCTTTAAAGGGTCACCCAAAGTGGCTTGGGAGGCTGAGTCA
Source organism: Aplodontia rufa (assembly GCA_004027875.1). NCBI lineage: Eukaryota > Metazoa > Chordata > Mammalia > Rodentia > Aplodontiidae > Aplodontia > Aplodontia rufa. The sequence continues at coordinate 19,249 of PVKS010006068.1, forward strand.
GGAGGATCACAAGTTCAAAGCCAGACTGAGTATAACTTAGCAAAACTCTCTCAAAAAAAAAAAAAAAGAAGAAAGAAAGAAAGAAATCCTAGGGTGCTGAGAATATGATTCAGTGGTTAAGTGCCCCTGGGTTCAATCCCTGTTATTAAAAAAAAAATCACCTGAGTATCTGCTTCCTGTGAATGTTGAATTTTATTCATTGGAATATTCCCAGCTTCAACTTCCATCAAACTTGATCTTCAACTTCTTAATTTACAGCATCACATTAAAATTGAGAGTGGCAAGGGCCATTTGGAGCTACATGTTTGTATTCCTTTTGGAACCATCCTAACCAGGCTAGTGGTGAGAAAATGTAGAACACACCCTTCCTCATGGCAACAGGCTCGCTCACTAGAGAGATAAAGGTAAAGAAAGGTGTAATTAGTGGTGTTTTCATGGAAGGAGAGAGGTGTTATGATGAGGAGAGTTTGTTTTGATACCAAATTTGTTTCTTCTAGTTAGACAATGAAACGGAGTTTCAGCATGAATTAACAAAGCTGCTAGGGAAATGTGTCCAGCTTGAAATGTGTCTTCAGCCTAAGAGGGGATGCAGTCCTTACCTGTATCTACTCACCATTTGTCCAGTGGCAGATGTTTGAGAATTTGGAGGAGAAGAACCTAATTTGAGACTGAAATATTAAATCAGATGCATTAAATAGGTTTTGCATAAAATTCCTCCATTGCCTCTTAACTGAGGATAGGGACAGGTTTGAGTCATGAAGAAGTGACATATGTCTGTGATTTCTCTCCTTTTTTCTTGGTATCTACAGACATCTTCCTGCACCAAGTTGAAAAACAGCACAAAAATATAATACTTTCTTTAGAGAGTTATTATTTTATAAAAGCATGTTGGTAATATTGAACCCTATGCTGCTGACACAGCTTACAAATGGGAAAAGGCATGTCTTAGTTCAGGCTGCTATAACAGTGGGTGGATTAAACAACATTCATTTCTCACAGTTCTGGAGGTCAGGAAATCCCATCAGGATGCCAACAGACTCACTGTCTGGTGAGGGCCCACTTCCTGATTTGTAGATGGTGTTCTCTCATTAAATCCCCACATGATCTTGATGTATGGAGGGAGAGAGGGGGTATGGAGAGAGAGAGAGATAGCTTCTTAGAAGGGCAGTAATCCCTTCATAAGGTCTCATCCTTATAACCTAATCTAAACCTGACAGTCTCCCAAATGTCCTCCTTTCAAATGCCATCACATTGGGAGTTGAGGCTTCAGATGAATTTTCAGAGAACACAAACATTCAGCCCATAACAAAGCATAGTCCCCCAAATGAATATTTGGAAATGCTAAAAAGCTTCTAACCCCAATGATTAATGTAATGCAAGATCCCTTTATTCTAAGAATGGATAATAACCCAGCCGTTATTTATATGATGTATGATAGCAGAAGCACTATTCTCTGGGGCATTTTAATTCCATGAGTGACCTGAGAAATAACTAGACATGTAAGTTTAAATGCTCAATCTTCCAGGAAGGTACATATGGCAATAGACATAGGTTTAAGGGCTCATGAGAAAAAGACATTAAGTCATCATCTTTCAGCTAAGATAGCCCAATGTTTGTAATCATTTTTGGGCTGTGGATCCCTTTGGCTACCTGGTGAAATCTGTAGAACTCACTGCAGAATAAAGCTTTGAAGTGTAAGATAAAATACACAGGAATAGAAAGGAAATTGTACTGAAATAGAAGCTTACCCATAGAGCTTTGGGTTCCATGGACCATAGATTAAGAACCTCATGTGCTTGAAGCCCAGAAGGAAAAATACCAAAATGAAAAAAAGAAGCAATATTGTCCATGTGTTATCATCCCTGCCTTACAGGTAAATGCGGGGATGAAATACAGAGTTCTGAACTGATCTAGAAAAGGCCTAAGAGCTCCTGAGAGTGACCGAAACTGGGTCTGCAGAAGCAATAGCTTCTTCCTTTCATTCTCCTTCCTCTCAGGACCTTTCTGGATGTTTCTCCAATGTCAGGTGTTTTTATTTTTCTCCTAGACATGTTCTCCTCTTACTGTAATTATTTCTAATTCCCCATTTATAGAATCAGGTAACCAATTAAATTATGTCTGTAACAGTTAAAAACTGAAGATTTAAATTATAAGCAATGAATGGAGCATATTCATCACTGAGCGATTCTAAGCACCTGTCACATTGCCTGCTGGAATAACAGGAAGTTTCAGATGAGGTTCCTGCCCATAAGAAGTTTAAAGTCTGGAGGCAGTAACAGGACAACTAGGGAGACAATTTCAATAAGCATGATTACTGATTTTTAAAAACTTGTTTTCTCAAATGTTATACTTTAATAGAGGGTTATGATATGCTGTGTATTCCTTTTCCATAATTCTGGGTTCTTTTGCATGGAAAACATGTCATCTTTTTGTAAAAAAAAAAAAAAAAAAAAATTCAAGAAGCTAAAGTGAATTTTTTTAAAGAGGGACAGTGAGAGAGAAGCAGTTTTTATTTAGTTTTTCACGTGATCTTCATTGCACTAACACTTTGTGGTGTACGTGGTGCTGGGATACTCATGCATACTCATGCATACCAGGCAAGCGCCGTAACTGCAATACCCACCACTCCAGCCCCTAAAGTGATTTTTTTTTTTCTGGAAACTCTAAGCAGAGCTTTGGAGGCTAAGTATTCCATCCTCACCTTTGCGTGAGACATTCTCAGACTGCACAAATAGAATGAAATCTGTTTGATTTTTTATATACATTATATAACCAAGTCTTATCAATTTTAACAATACTCAAATTGTTTCTCATTTCTTCTCCAGTTTCTACACAGTATACTTTATGCCTATTTCTGTCAGTTCTTAAAGTGGAGATGAGCCAGATACTATAACTGCATATAGTTTATCTAATAAAATAATAATGAATTAGAGAGTGAGTACACATACTTAAAGATGTTTGAATCTCTTCTATTTTGTGTTTTGTAATTCTGGTCCCTTAAATTTTTCTGCATATTTTCTGTGTTCCAACATCATTATGGATTCCTTTAACCCACTTTAAATCCACAATTCCTTCTTAAGATGAAAAAAATAGAAATGGACTTCTGTCTGGAAAGAAAATCACACTTAATAAAAATATAGCCATGTGCGTTACAATCATCAGAACATGGTTATTGGCAGGTGAATGCCAATTATTAATGATGTTACCCCTTAAATGAGAGCATTGATAATTTAGTAAATGTAAAAGAGCTGAATTTTTATAACAAGCCTGAATTTTAGAGAAGTGTTATTAATTCTTTGTACCTCGAGCTTACATGTGATATTACTTTGGGCCAAGAAAATCACTGAGAGAAGACATCCAGAAGGCAGCAGCTGCAATTTGGGACAGCACAGTGAAGTCTTACTTTTTAAACTTTAAACTGGTTTTATGGTACACTTTATAGAACTAATTGAATGGTCCTTGTTGGCAGATGACATCAATAAAACTTTGATGATTTCCCACTCAAATTTTTGTGTAAATGAAAAAATATTCACATAACTCACAGATTTTAAATTTGAGAGGAAATATAAGGGTTACGTAGACCAGTGATTCTCAAAGTGTGGTCCCTGAAACAGCAAGCTTTACCATCCCCTGAGAACTTGTTAGAAATGCAAATTCTTGGTTCCTACTCCAGACCTACTGAGTCAGAAATCCTCCAGGGGTTGGGGAGTGGCTCAGTAATAGGAGTTTTAATAAGTTCTCCATGCAATTCTGGTGTACACTGTATTTTGAGAATCACTGATTTAGCTTGGCACCCCTAACATTTTTAACCAGACAATTGGTTGCTCTAATGGGCTTTCCTGTATATTGTAGGATATTTACCAGACTTCCTGGCTTTTATTCACCAGATGCCATGGGCACCCTGTCCCCATCATGACAACAGAAATGTCCCTTCAGGGGAGGAAGAGGGACTAATCCCTGTTGGGAACCACTTGTCTAGACATCCCACCCTGATACAGGCATCTCTATAGAATTCTTAACAACTTCTTCTGTTCCCTCTTGCCCCTTTGAGAATCATGAAAAGGGTAACTTACTATCTCCCTCCACCACAAAAAAAAATTAACAAAAACTTAAACATTTTAAATATATTTTCTTTGAAAATTTTTATGTAACTTTTATAAATTGTATGCATTTAATCATATGAGACAATGAATATGTTTATAAAATGTGGTTGATTACTGATCTTTCTGCAGAACTTCACCCCAGCATTGTACCATCCAGCATTCCCTGATCACTTACTCCCCATGATCATTTACTACATGTCCTTACCCACAGTAGCATGGGTCCACTCAGATGCAGCCTCCACACTTACCCAACATCATTAGTGCAACATTGGTGCTTGTCTTCTCATTTCAACACCCTTAGATCATCCATTTATCCTTTCTTGTATCCTCAGGACCTAGCCCAGTTCTTGCATGTTAAAATGATGATAATGTCTAACATTTGCTGCATAGCTATTGGGTCCTA
>PVKS010006068.1:23854-80870 GCA_004027875.1 Aplodontia rufa
AATTACCCACCCTTATCCCTCCCCTCCACCCCCCTCCTTCCCAATACATCTCTACAAATGCCTTAGGTTGTATGTCACTATACCTTTTCAGGGTTTGATACATGAGAGTTGACCACCTTTCGCAATGGTCAGGGTTTAGCTCCAGCCTCCACAGATGAGTGAAGACAGTCAGCCCTTGGTTCTCTGAGTTATGCTGACTTCACTCAGCATGATTTCTTCCATAGCCATCCATTTACCTTCAAAAGCTGCATAATCATTGCTTCTAATTGCTAAGTAGAACTCCATGGTATATATGTACCACACTTTTCAGATCCATTCGTCCAGTGAGGGGCATCTGGGTTGTTTCCATAATTTAGCTATTGTAAATTGAGCTGCTATGAACATAGATTTTGCTGTGTCATGATTTCTTTTTGCAGATAACAAAACTGAGATTTATAATTTTGACTTTATTCAAAGTCAAAATGGTGAGAAATCTCATAGCCTGGATTTGAGCCCAGGAATCTTGATCCCTAAGCTCAAGTTGTTAACCACTGCACTTTGTAAGTGCTCAAAAAATGCTTGGTGAATGTGTTCACACTTCAGTGAAGGTTCAGTGCATAAATAATTGATCATTGGGAGCTAGTGGTGAAAGCTTTCAGATGAATCACATTAAAGTTCGCTAATCAACCAGCTGCGTGATGTGAGTGTTATTACACTCTAACTGGCAATATTTGGAGGAATGATTTAGAAACTGTCCAAAAAAATAATAAATACTGCTCAGTGACTGCGTATAACAAAGACATAAAATTTGACCTCCTATGATAGACTTTCTTCTACTAGAACATGGAGAGAAGGCTAATAAAAGAATAGAAGAATACAGGGAGATTTCCCAGACTTCTTTCTTCTCTTGTAGTTCCTGGGTATTTCGGTACATGAGGAAGTGACAGTTTAGGGGTGAGTAAAGTTCATTCATTGTTGTGCCAAAATCCAGGGGTTATACAGCCTCTGGTGTACATGATTATCACCTGGAGACAGCATTTCCAAAATGGAGAAGGGACTGAGGGGAGGTACCCCAGACTACAGAATCAGAATCTCAAAGGATAAATCCTGATCTTTCACTTTAAGTCCCCAGGTAATTCAACTGTACCCCAAGGGTTGACACACTCATAGTTGTTAGAAATAAACATATGGTCCAAGGTGGGTAAGCAAGGCAGAAGTTTTACTCGCATGAGAGGGTGGGCTTTCAAGCAGGGTTCTGAAGGGCACCATGTACACACACTCACGTGTACATGCACATACACGCAAAGGAAATCCCCAGATATTTATACCTAGTCTGATGTAATCCTGCCCTTCACTCTGTTTGGAGAAGCTCAGGGATACAGTCTACATGATGGACTAAGATTGGATAGGGGCAGATACAGGAAGTAGATAGGCAGGATATGGAAAGTCAAAGAAGGTTAGCAGAGTACAGGAAGTAGGCCCCACATTTACAGGTGTAAGGAGATGGGAGTTGGGGAGTTTTAAACATGGCTTCCTCTAAGCCTCAGGATTCCCTGACTTAAGATGGCTTCCTTTTATATGCAACCTTAAGGTTGCATTCTGAAAATGGACCATCAGACTTCCTATTTCTCACACAGTCAATTCACAAAATCCAAAGAGGGTGGCAGAAAACAAGCCATCAGAAGTCACAGAAATAGGCTGCTCTCAAAAACTGAAACCAAAATGCACATCCCATCCTGCTGAGTGAGGTAAAAGCTAAATAAGAAAGAAAATTGTGGCCAAAACACAGTGGCACCTACAATGGCAGTGTAACAGAATCATAGCCACAGACCTCAGGAACATTTCCTCAGCTATTTCCCCTACAAGATAAACTGTCAGACACTGATGTCTTCAACAGCAGCTAAGCTAGCAGCAAAAGTATGTGGGGGAGCAGAGATGGTCCTTCAGTTCAACCATCCTTAAAAGAGCCAGATGGAACCCACTGCCATGTCTTCATTTAACATGTTAGGAAGGTGTGGTCAACATTAGAAGTTTTATAGTAAGAAGTGACCATTAATGCTTTGGTCAAAGTGATGGAGCGCTTTTTTAAAAAAATTAAATTTTAGTTGTCCAAGACTATAAATCTTATTGCACAAGGAAAAGACAACAATTTTAGTTACCCTGTGTGAATTTAAAATGACTGCTACGTGTTGCTTTCCATATTCCTTTTCCAGTCATATTTGCATTGAAACCCAAGAGGTAGAGACCAAGTGTTTCAACAATAGTTGGAAGAGGAAAGTGCTAGCCAGGAATCAGTAGTTTCCTGGGAAGAGCAAAACACAGAAGAAGAGTTTGTGGTCTCAGAGTATCTTCAGGATGCCTGAGTTTTGCTCTGTGGGAAAGCATCAGGCCAGAGTTCTTCAAACTGAAAATAAAGCCAGTGCCAAAATTCAGGAGAGAAAGTTGAAGGCTGCCTCCTCAGTCCTCTAAAGAAATTCTCTTCGTTGCCTGTTGAAAGTGGAGATTGTTCATGGGGCAAAAACAGAATATAGTGATCATCTGGTCCAGGTTTTCAAATTGCAAATTGTGACAAATAGTACATTGTTAAATCAGTAAAAAGTGGGTTGTATCCTTTTTCAAATAAAACATTGTAGATTAAAAAGAAATTAGACACATCGCTGATAGGAAGATTAAATATTGTTTCACGAAACATTTGTCTTCAGGAGCATGTGTATATGTGTGTACATATGTGTCACATTACAAAGTATATTATTATTATGTAAATAATCTAGTCCAATGCCTTCACTCTACAGATAGAAAAATATTGGCCAAAAACAGTTAAGTGATTTCCCCAAATTTACACTATTATTTAATATAAATTGAGAGCATACATTTAAAAAAATATCAGTTATGTCCTTTAGAAACCCAGTTGTTCCCTAAATCTAAGTAACAGTGATTCTATAAGTGAAATTTTCCTAGATTAAAAACCCAGTACTTAATAGAAGACTAATAGCATCTGTTCCCATCAGGTATTAATTCTGATTAGTTCAAGGAACTCTGGGTATCAGGAGATTCTTTATATCACTGCCTAAGTGACCCACAAAAATTATATTTCATTCTCAGTAAATTCGGGACTCTACTTATCCATGTCGAGATTACAGTTACTATACTACCAAGTAAGAAACAGCTGACGTGGTAATCCAGAGCCCAAACTTACTTGCTCTTTCTCACCTTCTCTTCAACCAACCAAATAGTAGGATAAAAAGAAAAATAGTCATTTGTCCAAATTCTCATATACAAACATATATTGTATGCTATATAGGTATAAACATGATCAAGCAGTATAAAACTCCTCTCTCATACAAAAATAAATGAAAAAGTAATATCAGATACTTAAGTGAAAACTTCATAGGCAGTACAATTTTCATTTAGGTTCAGTGTCTCTTAAAATCTAATTAACCAATAACTACTAACCAAGAAAGCAATAATGTGATACTTTACAAGGAGTAAAGTATGGTGAATCTTTGCTTCACTCTTTCTAGGCAGACACCTGTGAAATTGAATTGCTTTGTTTGTCACTAGTTTTGTGTTACGGTAATAAAATACCTGGAGCCAGCTAACTTTATGAGGAAGAAAGATTTACTTAGCTCAAGGTTCTGGAGATTCAAAGTATAAGATCAGGCAGGTCCCACTGGCTTTTCAGGGCCTTATGGGGAGGGAGTCACTATGGTGATGATGCATGTGAGAGAAGAGATTGTATCTCGAAACAGGAAGCCAGAGAGCAATTCAGGGGTAGGACTTACTCTTGTAAAAACTCACTCTCTTGGAGCTCAGAGGTCACATAAGAGCAACCCTAATCCCTTCTGAGGGCAACAACCCCAGTGACATCCCACTAGGTTCCACCTCTTAACGATTCCCCCACCTCAACACCACCACACTTAGGGACCAAGTCTCCAACACACAAATCCCTTGGGGGATGAACCATATCCAAACCACAGCAGTCAAAAATAGCTATAAGTTCTTGTAAGTGTGATTTTAGTAGAGAGAAATCCACACAGTAGAGAGAAGAACGTGAGTCACTAAAGCTAATCGCTACAAAGACTTTATACATTATACATGCACATCTTCATGCCTGGTACCTAAATACAGTTTTTTTTAATGCATGGTAGTACTGCACATGTACATAAACCATAAAGAGCAAAAATGAGCTGATAGGAAGCCAATAATATGTTGTATTAATTTGCTTTCCCAGTTAACCCTTATGCTTTGGAGTTCATTGTTGCTTGTTTATTCCAAGCATGTTATAATTTAGTCCATGTAAACCTTATTTCAATGTGCTGTATACCACAGCTCCTGTATAAGGACCATCAGAGGCTGAAAAATGGAGATGAAGTAGTCTGTTTACCACAGACTCAACTACTGAATGGAAATAAGAATAACTTACGGTTGTACTTTCCCACTCACTCTTGGGAAAGCATGCTTTGGAATTACAGAGCAAAGATGGAAGGAGAAAGCCTCCAAAGATAATCCAGTCCATCCCACTCCCTCTAGTCAGTCCTGAGGCTCTGTTCACCCAAGACACCCTGCCACTCAAAGTGTAGTCCTTGGGGATCACCTATCAGTATCACCTGGGAACTTCTAAGAAATGTGGCCTCTCCAATCACGAGTATTCCACTTCAATACACTGAAAATAAACTGTCCTTCCAACCTTCTAAGAAATCAGGATTAAAAATGAAATAGCCAAATTTTCCAAACAGGCCAGTTTTGATTGGCATTAATAATGAAGTTCCTTCTGCCTTAATCCTTATGCACAAGAAAGTAAACTGAAGTAACCTTATGTCAACCAATTGGTTGTTCTTCTATTGTTCCATCTCCCTGTCTCTCCCTTAGGAGGAAAGTAACTTTAAAATAACCAATTCACTTTTTATTGTTGCTGCCTTCTCCAACCTTTTTCTATGAAACCTACCTCTTCTGCTTGGTTCTTGGGTGTTCTCATCCAATCGGGATCAAGGGTTGCTGGATTCTAGAATTGAAAATAATACCAATTAAGTTCTTTAATTAAAAAAAAAGTAAAAAATGCTTACCCTCTTGCTCCACCTCAGAACCACCACTGAATCAATATCTGCATTTTTAACAAGGCCCTCAGAGTATCATGTGCTTGATAAAGCTGGAGAACCACTGGGCTGTACTGATGGAAGGGGAAAGAAATTTAAGGCTGCACTAGAAAAGAGATCAAAGCTTCACCACACCCACTCCCAGTGAGGGAAACCCACCACGTGATTGCATTATATCCTGAGAGTTATGAAAATCTGAAGGAAGTTGGTGAGTTACTTTAACAAGTCACACCAAAGGAAATTAATTGTTTTAGAAGATGAAGGTGAACAGTCAGAAAACCATCGAAAATACTTTCAAGGACAGAAGCTTGTGCTAGGTGCTCTGGGTGGTTCAGGTGGACCAAGAGATCTGGTTTTATTTCTACAACACTTGGCAATCTCTTATTTATGGCAAGTGGTCATTACTTTCCAATTGCAATTCTGAATTAACATTTTCTTTGTAAAGTCATTTACCTCCATTTTCAGAGTGGGTCAAAGTAAAAAACTATAATAAATATGGGGCAGATGAGACGAGTGGAATGTAAGTGGCTAGACCATAGATTTCTTGAACTAGGTCAGTATTGCCTTGAATATGACATTTCAGAGATGAGCAATGTGATTAAAAATAGAGGATAAAGGTATTTCAAATAGGGCTGGAGCAGTGGCTCGGTAGTTATGGCACTTGCCTGGTATGGGTGAGAATGTGTGTTCAAACCCCAGCACCACTCACACCAAAAAATGTCGAAGCAACAAAAGCCACATGAAAAAATAAATAAAATTAATTTTCTCTCTCTCACTGACCCTCTCTTTTTAAAAAAAAGAAATTTATTTCAAAGATAATTGAAAACAGAGCCAACCAACATTTATTATCTATTATTATCTATTATTATTAAATTAGAATATTTATACATTTAGCATCACCACATAAGAGAAAGAATATTTTATGCCTCCATATATAGGTATACGCATACATGTGTATATGTGTATGTATATATGTGTGTGTGTGTGTGTAGATATGTATCAGGCTTTCCAAAGAAGCCTTTGGCAATCTTACAAAGGTACATATGTACAGGTCCATGATCCTTTATCCAAAATCCTTGCAGATAAGGGCTTTTGGTGGGGAAGGAATTTAGAAAGGTATTATTGTGCATAAGCTATACTCCATATCAAATACATTGGTATTCCTGCAGTGAAGCACACACATATTCACACCAAGTTGGATCCTTTAAGACTCTGAAACACTCATATGAAATCAGGTCAGCTTTTGCCCACCAAATAAGTTTTGAAAATTTTTCCATTTTTCAGAATTCCATTTTGGAATTTCAAAATAACACCTCAGAGATTGGAGATTATATATATAAATAAAATAACGATTACCCCTTTTCATCTCCTTTGTTGTGGGGCAGGGACCACCAGGTCACTGTCGCTGATGGGCACAGGTCAGAGCACCAACACGCAGGGCTCTCAGCCATGCCCCTGCATGGAGTGTGTGTCCATCCCCTGATCACAGAAGTTCTTCTGATGTCCAACAATAACTGAAACTCTGTGGTGATGAGATACAGCAGTTAATGTCTTACTTTTGAACACTGAAGAGACTTCCAAATGGCAAGCTGAGATATCTGTTTAGTTCACTGTTTTATCCCAAGCACTGAAGAGAGTGCCAAAGTGCCTGACACATGATAGCCTCTCGTGTTAGTTAAGTGAAAGATTTGCAAGTTAACAACCTCCTGCAAACACTAAAATTATGGTTGGCAGCTCATGGACTATAGAGAGCTGACTTGTAGTGTGTACAGGGGGGTGTGTGTGTGTGTGTAATTCACAGCAATCTGTTCTGTTAGAAAAAGTGCGTGTATATGTGAATGATTCACACTGGTCCTTCCATTAAAAAAATTTTGCACAAGTGTGTTCCAGATGATGATGTAATATATTGAATCACTTAAAATTCTGAATCAACACAACAATGATTTGGTATCAATGTTATTTCTTAAAGACATAGTAATTAATTTTCTTTGCCACTTTGGATCCAATTGACCTTAAAACAGATGCAAGGTCAATGAACTTTAATAGGGAAAAAGGTCATGAACATAGCAAAATAATTGAGGGGAGGAATATTTGAAATTTGAAAAGGACCCTGCTTAGCCACTAAAGCTCTGAGCTGATTTACATAGTGACAACAAATAGAACCTCAACTAGGTGAAATGTGGAAGTAAAAGAAAACCCGAGTGTGAGCGCAGCCTAATCCTTCTAGAAATAAGTTCATTTGGTTCTCTTTCCTTGACTTACATGTGATGGTTTTGACAAAAGTGTGATTAAATGAAAAAATATTCTTTGCCAGGGGAAAAATTTATCTCCAACTAAGAGAAAGGCAGTAATACTACCTTATAGGTAAAGCCAGCATATGAGCACACCACAAATGACTGGCAAATTATTGACAGTCTTTTCCAGAATGGAGACAGAATCCTGCAGGCACTTACCAACCACAGTAGAAGTGATGGGGAAAGTTCAAATGGTCCTTGATTCGGTCCATCCCATGATTAGAGCTTAATGAGTAATAAGTAGTCATTACCTTCTAAGCATAATAACCTGAGACCGTCAAAGCATATTGGCTGTCGTTTTGTTTGTGCCAGGAACTGTACAACAAATATTTCATCGGATAAATGCACAAGGTTGGTAGTTGCTATATCGTTGAGCTCCACCCCCTCGCACACACTCCCTACTTTCACTAGTTTCACAGGTCATGTACCTAACTCCTTTCAACCTATTTTTATGTCATATTAAATACAATTTTTGTATCATTCAGGCTGCCATAGAGAAAGTAGAGTCAATAAGAGCAAAACCTTGGTTACCTAGGATGGAAACAGCTCTACCCCTCATGTAACCATAAATTCTTCAGTGGATTTTTTTTTTTTTTTTGCAAGAGAAGCCAATGACAGAAACTTAAGAACTAACGTCTCAGCTTCCTTCAGTAGAAAGTGTTAGTGATGCCAGTGATGTGGATGTTGGGTTCGTGTCCTCTAGGAGTTGAAGAATGAAACCGAGGGATGCTGAGGCAAGCTTAGTAGACAGATTTTATTTTATAGAAAGTAAAGCACAGGGAAAAGAGCAGACTTCCTCCAGAGTGGGGATGGGGACAGAGCAGATGAGACAGTGAGGTTTGCCCTTTTTATATAATGTCCTCTCATCGATTGGTCACTGCTTCCCTGCCCCTGTACCTAGGACACAGGCGCAGGGAATTCTGGTCCAGTCTTTGGTCCATGTCTTAGGCGCCAGTAGAAAGAATGTGGTTCCTTCCTTAGCAGCAGGGAGTGTCTGCATCTGGGCCTATCTTGTCAGACCCTTATTAGCATCGGGGGATGTCTTTGCCCTCTCAGGAAAGATGACCATCAGTTGATTTTTCTCCTTATCCACCCGTGTTGTTCTGCCTACACTGACTGCCTAACTTTTCTCTGCCTCCTTAGAGTTGAACCAGAATCAGTCTAAGAGCTTCCCAGTTCCAAAACTTTGTGCATGTGACCAACCATGTGATTTATCTAGGACTAGCTCCTCAGCCAGAGCTGTTTAGCCAACTTCCTAGCATGCTGATATCATTCCCCCACATGACATTGCCTTTTATTGGCTGACATTGGTTATGTTTAAAACAGTAGTTAAACCAGTTAGTTTCCACCCATACAAGGCCTCAATTCCAAAGAGAAAGACATACAATGGAATTCTTAAGGAAAAAGGACCAGCAAATTTAATTCAAGATTCTATACCATAAGATCGCCTGAGAGGTGGTATCTTATTTTGTGACCACGTGATTTTCAGGCAGCTAACTCCAGTGCAACAAGATGAAGATAAAAAGGACTCAGGACTCTGTGCTATGCCTGTATTTTGCCTTTCTCTCTTTCTTTCCATCGATTCTTGAAAAGGTATCTCTATGATGCAATTTGTTCAATGTTAATTTTAACTAACAAAATGCAAGCATGCTTTCTTTGTCATGCCTTCCTCTAAGCCCCAACACTGCCCACATCCCACTTACAGGAATTCTTATTTTCTCTCTTGTCTTGGGGTTGTCTGTTGGCTGATGAATCTCTGGCTTCTTCAGAATCCATCCGCAATGGGTAAAGAGTTGAAACTCCCAGCACCTAGGTATCCAGTGTGGCCCATTCTTGCCTTGCCTTTCTCTCTCCTGCTGTCCAGTCCTGCCAGCGTGGATCCCCTGGGCATCTCCTTTGTGCCTGCCCCTCTTCCATTAGCAGTTCCTTTGTGCTCCTGGCTTATCTCTTGGAACCATCTTTTCTTTTGCCTCTGCCTCTTTTCTTCACTGCTGAGCTGAGCTCCAAACCTTCCAGGCCTCCCTAGAATCACACCTGTCAGAGAAGTGGCCTGGTAGAAATAGATCTTAGTATCTTACGGGGTGTTTCGCAGGAACAAACATTCACTCGGGCCAGGAGAGGGGAATCTAACAAGCAGGTTGGAGCCCAGCGTGAAATTTGCCTTTCACATTTTGCTGCAAGAAAAATATCTACGGCCTTGTATCTGTGCGTGACAAAGACACGTACTCAGCCGGTCTGTAATTGGCACTTAGTTCTAGAAGGTTGTGTTGGGTCGGATGTGTGACCACTGGTCGAGGTGGGTCCCTGACATCCAGTGAGAGAAGGAAAATAAAAGGTGGTACTTTGGCCCTGTTTCCCTCAACTGGGCACAGACCAGTAGCCACCAGCCAAGGGGGCCATTCAGCATGTGTTTCCTTCTCCCTGTATCCCTTCTGTCTGAATCAGCTGTGGGCCATGTTCCCACCTACATTTTATTACAAGTAGATTGTATATGATTTGTCAAAAGAGTACTCAGAGATACATAAAATATTGTGTCCTGACCAATTAAAAAAAAATAACAGTAGCTTTTCCCTCCTACTATATAACAAATCATGTGCCTGACTTCTTTCAACCTATCTCTTTTTTTTATCAGTTTAAATAATTTTTCTTCTCTTTCAGGCTGTCACAGAGAAGACAGTCAATATAAAGCCCCAGTTAACCTAAAACTAAAGTAGCTAGTCCCCTCATGTAGCCATGAATTTCTCCGTCAGATTCTTTTGGAAGATATACAAAATGACAGAAACTTCAGATTCAATCTCATTTTTCTGTACTATCTATATTTATACACATAGAACAAATACAAAATCCAGATTGATTCTCATTAGAGAACTTGAAAGTAATAGTGATAACAGTTTAGCATCACTTCTTATTCTGATGTTCAAAAGTCTTAGTTCGGTAATTCCTAATTGAATTCCCAAGACCCTGGTTCGCCTCAGAGAGATTAAAAGTATTGTACTAAGTGAAGGAACTGAGATTTTTCAATACTCTCCTGTTACTGACTTAGCATTTTATCTGGATGCACTCCAGGGCATTGATCTCATTTCTACCTCTTCTTAAGAGACGTTTATGTCCTCCTCTTATCTACCCGAAGGCACTGAGGGCACCTGAGAGCAGGATTGATGAGCTTAAATGAGGTGAAAGACAAGTAGCTACAGCAAACTGAAACTGAATATTCACTCTATTGTTCCCCTAATAGATGAGGAAGAGAGGGAGAGGAGAGGTGGTGGGGAGGGGAGGGGAGGACAGGTGACAGGTAAGGAAGGGAGGTGGAAGGTGGGAAGTAAGAAAACTTCTATATACCAGTGCTTCTTAAAGTGTAGACATTGGCCAGGCGCAGTGGCACATGCCTGTAATCCCAGCAGCTCTGGCAGCTGAGGCTAGAAGATTGCAAGTTCAAAACCAGCCTCAGCAACTTAGCAAGACCATATCTCAAAATAAAAAGGGCTGGGGATGTGACTCAGGGGTTAAGTGCCTCTGGGTTCAATCCCTAATACATAAATACATGCATACATAAATAGTGTAGTCCTTGGATCAGAGCATCACCATCACCTAGAAACTTGCTAGAAAAATTGGGGTCACGTTTGAGACTTACTGAATCAGAAACAGGAGTCAGAGATGCAGCAGCACAAGGTCTTTGAAGCCCTCCGGTGATTCTGATGCAGCTACATTTGAGAATCTTTGGTGCAAACCTTCAGGCCTCCCTTATATTTTAAATGAAATCTCTCCGTCTCCTAAGCCAATGCTTATCCAACTTCAAGGTGCATGCAGATTGGCTGGGAATCTTATTTAAACAGCAAAATTCTGATTTAGCAGGTCTGGGGTGGGCCCTGAGAGTCTGCATTTTACATGTGACTTTCATTCCTCAAACACTTCTTTATGTTTGTGGTGCTGGGGCTTGAACTCACTCACTTACTCACACATGCCAGGCAAGCACTGGAATCACGGAGCCACCTCTCCAGCCCCAATTCTCATGCTTTCTAAAGAGTGTTAGGAAGTCTCCCTTCTGCCCTATAAAAGCCCTTTAGTCACATCAGAGCACTGGTTCCCAGAGCTACCTACTCCTCAAATTTAAGTATACTCAGGAATGGACCGTCTATGAAGAATCCGAGTATATTTATTACTCTCTTTTTCCCCTTTTTTCTAGAGCTGCTAATCTTGGGAGATAGAACAGGGAAAGAACTAATTCTGATTTGCATGGTATTTTCATATGCTACACATGTTTAGATTCGGGCATAAAATGTCCCAAGTTTCTTTTTCTAATGGTGGTTTGATTGTGTAAGAATAATAAAGGGGGTGGGTGGGAAACACTGATGGCACTCTGTCGAATCCTCTCCATATACAGAATTTTTCTATTGCCTGAGATGACAGCCTATGCTCTTATAAATACCTAAAATATTTAATGACAAATTTACTCTGGAAAAAATAACAAGTTATCCCCATATGCCTAGAGAGGGCTATGTTTTGAAAATGTATCTAAGAGGAAAGGAAACTTAGACGAGTATCAAGGAAAAGGAAACTTAGAAAGATGAGAGTCTTCCTTGTCACCTTGAATGATTGGAACCTTGTTGGGACACTGGATAGAATCATAAAGCCTTCAGTAAGCTTAGATGAAAACTTGTGCCTTTGCTCGTCAAAAATGTTAGAGAAGGAAAGAACTTTGGAGCAGCTAGGCAAGCTGCTCCATTAGATTGAAAAGGCATAGGCTCTGCTTGAGCCTCTGGGCTGCTTGGGGACAGGAGTGAGGCTAGAATTCACATCGGCCAGCTCCAGGTCCTGTGAAATTTCCAGATGGAAGCTTACTGAAAACTCCATATCCTGAGGAAGTGACCCTCGTTAGCTGCTCCTTCAGTGCCTGTGCAGATCCTTGCGAGCATTGCAAGGATGCTAGAAATGCCACCTTTAAGCCTCGGCTGGAAGGGCTGCAGGGATCTCATTTCCAGCCAGCCTGAGTAATGGCATTGTAGATAGATGCTCACAAGGTTGGCACCCAAGTCTACAGGCTCGCTGGATTAAATGGCAGCATGGATCCCTTTACGTTCTTGTTATTTTCATAATTAAATGGGATTTCCAGTTCATCTCTGACCTGACACTTATATTTCATTTTTAAAGGGATTTGGGGAATGAGCCATTCTTGGTAATTTTGCAGCAACACTATATCCATAGCACATTAAAATGTGTTTAAAATTTAATAAAATTGTACCCATTCCAGTAATAAACCTCATTAAGTGCCTAGCACATCATGTATGCTTTTTTAATGTCCTGTTTGGTTTTCAAAGATGTGAAGCAGGACAAATTATTTAAAATAAAGATGCAATACTGCATTTGAGTTGCCAATTTAAAAATTTGCTATTTTCAACAGAACCATCTGTTCCCCACCATGCTTCTGAAATGCACAATTCTGATCTATATGTCCATGCTTTTAAAAAAAATCCAAATTGGGGTAAATGCCACCCAATTATAAGAAATTAAATGTATTTTTTGACATTCAAATATGTTCAATATTGGATAAAAGAAAAGGTTTTGGGAAAAATAATTCTAAAAAAGTCAAAGAAGGGCCAAAAGTATTCTTGTATAAATCATAAATGGACATCACAAACAGAACAATCTTTGCCCTTAATTTCTTACTGATGAAGTGGGTATCCAAATTAGTCATCAAGAGAATAAACTAGTGACAAATCATAGAAGCTGTTAAACACACACACACACACACACACACACACACACACACCCCACTTTAATAAGCCTGTGGGAATTTCTGTTCTTGTTTCCTGGAATGAACATTAGTAAATCATTAAAGCCTTAATCTTTTCCTTACTTTTATTACATGTTCCTGTTATTTTGACAGACATCCTTAGCAAGAGGGCAACATTTCATATTTGAAGAGAAATGATGGAGGCAGTACATTAACCATGAAGCAATCAGTTCATATTGTCCTAATTCCATGTCCTTCTGTGGGGCTAGGTCTCTGTGACATACTAGATTATACCCTGAGGAGGGCCATGGTCAATGGCGCCAGCTCACAGAGTTCACACAATACCGCGGCTAGCGGTGTGTAAGAAAGTTCTCTATGTCTTTATTATTTTTAGAATGTTACTTTTATGAAATAATATATATTGCTTAACAGTTTGTTTATGTAATAGGGTGTGTCATTTGCTAGCAAATTTAAAATATAACAGAAAAAACTAGAAATTAAAACAACAATAACCCCAAGTTCTACCACCTAGAAATAATAAGCCCTCACATTTGGAGAACCATTTTTTAGATTATTTCCCTATGCATCTGCACAAAATAGGCAGAAAGAGGGAGAAAGGAAGAAGGGACAAATGGAAATAATTTTTGCAAGTATGGGATCACATTATAAGCACTACTTACCAGAGTTCTTGCACATAATAAATGCTGAATTGGCTCTTGTGAAAACTTGATTTTACAAGGGAATGCACAGGTGAGTCTGGGAGAAGATTCAGGACCCTGAGCAAATTTTGGTCAAGCCGAGCCCTTTGTCAGCAGTCAATCATTCTTAATTTTTTTCCCCTGGAGCATCATATGTCATTCTGATCTGAAGTTCAGGTCTTCTTTTATTTCAGGATAAGTTTCCAATATTATGGAACCTTTATGTACCTTTTCTATTTTATTTCTTTTTTTAAGAAAGGGGACAGAGGGGAGAGAGAGAGAATTTATTTAGCTTTCCATGTGACCCTCGTTGCTCCAAGACTTCACTGTGTACGTGGTGCTGGGGTTTGAACTCTTGTACTTGTGCATGCCGGGCAAGTGCCATAACCGCTGAGCTACCACTCTACCCCCTCTATTTTATTCCTTATATCTGGAAACACCAGCTGTCTTTATGCTTATTGTCTTTAATCTCTTATATAACTGCTATAAACTTTGTCATTTCCTTTTCCATTGACTGTTAAGTGGGTTTTTGTTTTTTGTTTTTGGGGGGGTTTTTTGGCCATTACTTTAGCTTTATATTTCCTCTCCATTTCTGTTTTTTTTTTAACCCTCTCCAATTGTATCGTATTCTATTTTATAATCTTGTTTTAATTTCTCATTTTATTAAACAGTACTCATAGGAAACTAACTTAATTTTCTTAGGCTATGCTTTGTAAACTGAAATACCAAAAACTGTGGTGTGTGTATACACACACACACACACACACACACCATGGACTTCTACTCAGCAATTAAAAACAATGAAATCTCAGCCTTTGAAGGTAAATGGATGGCTGTGGAAGAAATCATGCTGAGCAAAGTTAGCCAAACCCAGAGAGTCAAGGGTCGAATGTTTTCACTCACGTGTGGAGGCTGGAGCTAAACCCAGGCCTGTGAGAAAGGTAGTCAATCTCATGTATTAGACCCAGCAAAGGCATAGCAACACATAATCTAGGGCAATCATAGATATGCGGGGTGGGGGACTGGTGGAGGAGGGGAGAATTGGGGGGGATCAAGAGGGTAATTCTGGTTTAAGAATATATGCATATCGTATTGTTACTTTATATGCATTTATCATTGTACAATAACTCAATTCCTTAACAAAAAATTAAAATGAACTCTTCTCAACTATTTTCTCTCTTTCCCCTCCTTTTCCATCTCTCTTTTTCTCCTGTCTCCCTTCCCAAGTACATATATATCTATTCATCTTCTTCTTGCTTATTGGAAAAGTTCGGTCCATACTTTCTTTTTTTATTGAGAGATTTATTATAGAACAACCATACAAGTTTTTAACAAAATAATAGAAAATGTGTATAGATTCTGAATATTAGAATTACCCCCAGGAGTGCTCCCCCAATTACCCACCCTTATCCCTCCCTTCCCACAATATCTCTAAAAAAAGTATTATGTTGTATAACATTACACCTTATCTGGATTTAACACATGATACTAGACCACCTTTCTCACTGGCCAGGGTCTAGATCCAGCCTCCACAGATGAGTGGAGACATTCGACCCTTGGTTCTCTGGGTTAAGCTAATTTTACTCAGCACAATTTCTTCCATAACCATACTTTCTTTTTGTCTGGTAGAGTAGAGGGGAATTTTTCTTGACATTTTGCCAGCATATTTCTAAATTCTTTGTCTTCCTTTGTACATTTTGTGGGCTGGATATTAGCTTCCAGTTTTTCTAAAGCAAGAAGATTAAAGTAGGGAGCAATGGCACATGTTGCCTTTGCTGGAGACCTGGACATGGCTCCCTGCTCTAAATTCCCTGGGCCACCCCAAACCCAGATGCCTCTACCTGCTTCAGAGGCACTGCTTTGTAGCCTCAGCTCCTTCCCCAGCTTGGATCAGAGCCTTGCCTTCTCTTGGGTCTTATGATTGTCATCAAGAGCTGCCATTTCCAAAGGTGTTTCCCCAGCTTTCCCTAAGCCTGTCTCTCCATGTTGCTAGAATCACTCCTTCCCAAACTGAAGTTATCATTAGAGGTACCCTAGATCCCACCCCTCACCTGCCTTCCCTGCCCTGTCTCAGGTGGAGGGTTGGAGCCACACTGCTACCCTGGGCACTCTACTCTTTTGAATAACACCTTTTAAGATGAGGATATAGGGTTATACCCTTTGCTCTTTGGCTACTGGCAATATTTTATTTTGATTTGTATTATTTTCACATGTTTTTGTTTTTGCATTAAATATTGAAAAGAAAGATTCCAGAATCTAACTTTACATAATGATCTTTGTTATCTCCAAAACCACATCAATTTCTTTTTTCTCTTTGTTTCTTTTTTCCCCACATTTTTATTGGTGCTTTATAGTTCTATATATTTATGGCACACAATATAACAATATAATTTGGCCAATATCTTTCCCCAGCATTTCCCCCCTCCTTGCCTCCTCCTCCTTGGTCCCTTTCCTCTGCTGATCTTCCTTTGATTTTGTTTTTTTTAATTAGAGCTTTATGTTATGTATAGTTATTAGATTCATCCCAACAAAGTTACATGGAAACCAGTTTTGATTCATGATTTCCCCATTTTCCATCCCTCTTTTCCCTCCCGTTTTTCCTCCCATCTCCCCTTCTCTTTACTAGACTTCTACTTTACTAGACTTCTTTTGGCCAATCTATTAATTCGTATTTGAATGGTTATTTATGTAACCTTATCCTCCCTCCCTCCCCACTTTTATTTTACTCTAGCTTCCACATAACAGAGAAAACATTGGACCTTTGAATTTCTGAGTTTGACTAATTTCACTTAGCATGGTATTCTCTATTTCCATCAATTTACCAGGAAATGCCATAATTTCATTCTTTCTAATAGCTGAGTAGAACTCCATTGTGTATACATACCACAATTTCTTAATCCACTCATCTAATAATGGGCATCTGGACTCATTCAATAATTTAGATAATGGTGAATTGTTCTGCTATAAACATTGACGTGGCCATGTCACTCTAGTATGCCAATTTTAGATCTTTTGGGGAAATACCCAGGAGTAGGATAGCTGGGTCATATGGTGGTTCCATCCCTAGTTTTTTGGGGATTCCCCTTACTGCTTTCCAGAGTGGTTGTACTAGTCTGCAGTCCCACCAACAATATCCAAGTGTTCCTTTCTCTCCACAGCCTCGCTAGCATTCGTTGTTGTTCATATTCTTGATCTTTGCCATTCTGACGGGAGTGAGATGAAGTCTTAATGTAGTTTGAGTTGCATTTCCCTGACTACTAGAGATGTTGGACTTTTTTCACATATTTATTGGACTTTTAAAAACCACATCAATTTCTATGGTTTAAAAAAAAAGCCAGCCCTGAACAGATAGTGAAGTTTAAATGAAGATTACAACTTCCATGCCAAATATTTCAATTTAACTTCATTATTTTATGACTATTAGTGCATTCTTATCAAAAATTTAGCATAGAAAGGCAACACAGGCTGGAGCAGTGGTTCTGAGGTTACAGCACTTGGCTGGCACATGCGAGTACGTGAGTTCAAACCCCAGCACCACGTACACAACGCAGTCTTAGAGCAATGAAAGTCACTTGAAAAAACTAAATAAAATTGATTCTTTCTCTCTCTCACTATACCTCTATCTTTAAAAACAAGGAAGAAAACAGTGACATTTGTTCTCATATCTTGTCTGGTGTCTCTCTCTTAGTATTTTGCTTATCTGCATATAGTTTTTAAAAACTTCACAATTCAAACATGGATCTTATGCCATTTCTGCTTTTCCTCAATACACTATGAGTATTTAACATAGCCTTAAATATTCTTTGAAAATGAGGTTTTAATAACTTGGAAGCACACTAATATACTCAAATATTCCCTTAATGACATTTTTGCTATTTATAAATTTTATTAACATTAATTCTGGGATAAACATCCTTCCATATAAATCTTTTTTTCCATATTTTTATTGGTACATTATGGATGGTGCATATTGGTGGGGTTTGGTTTTACATATTTGTACACACACACAATGTAACAATATAACTGGACCATCATTATTCCCTACTTCCATATAAATATTAAGATGCATTTCATTTAAAATCTGTTAGTAATTCTTTTTGATGAAGACATTTCTAAGGATTTTTCTTTCTCTTAGAAAAATAATTTAATGGATATCATTATAAACCGTGATTATTTATTATACAGTGCTGTAAAAGTAGATAAAAAGAAGTGCTGCACAAGATTAAATCTTGGGACATAAAAGTTTGAATAAACTTCCTGTATGACTCTTCGTACTTTTTCCTCATAAGTTCAAGATCTAAAATCATGTGATTTCTGATGGGTATTTAATAAAAGGCACTTGTAAAATTTCCTAAATTGTTTTCACTATTCTAAAAACTACCAGTTTTTATCCATTCATCCATTGATGGACATCTGGACCGGTTCCATATTTTGGCTACTGTGAATTGTGCTTCTGTAAACAAGGGTGTGCATGTATCACTGTCACATGAAGAGTTTAATTATTTAGAATAAGTACTGAGGAGTGGCATAGCTGGGTCATATAGTGGCTCAATTCCTAGTCTTTTGAGAAGCTTCCACGCTAATTTCCATAGTGGTTATACTTATTTACAATCACATCAACAGTGTAAAAGCGTTCCTGTTCTCCACATCCTCTCCAGCATTTATTATTATTTGTATTCTTGATGACTGCCATTCTGACTGGAGTGAGATGAAATCTCAGTATAGTTTTGGTTTGCATTTCCCTCATTGCTAATGATGTTGAATTTTTTTCTATTTATTGGCCATTATGTATTTCTTTTTCTGTTTAATTCATTTACCCATTTATTAATTGGTGGATTTTGGGTGTTTTTTGAGTTCCTTATATATTCTGGATATTAATCCTCTGTTAGAAATGTAACTAGATAGGAACACTAGCCCAATGTTGGTGGTATTGCAAAATGGTATAGCCACTCTCAGTGTGGAGAATGCTTTAAAAATTAGGGTTGGATCCACCATATGATCCAGCTATCCCTCTTCTGGGGATTTTCCCAGAGGAGTTAGAATCAGCACATTACAGCAACACAGCAAAATCTATGTTCATAGAAGCTCAATTTACAATAGCTAAATTTTGGAACCAACCCAGATGCCCCTCACTGGATGAATGGATCCAAAAGCTCTGTATATATACAATGGAGTTCTACTCAGCTATTAGAAACAATGATAATGCATCCATTGAAGGTAAATGGATGGCAATGGAAGAGATCATGCTGAGCAAAGTTAGTCAAACCCAGAGAGTCAGGGGCTCCCTCAAACCCAGAGAGTCAGGGGCTCCCTCATTTGTAGTGGCTAGAGCTAAACCCAGGTTTGGGGGAAAGGTAGATAAATTCATGGATTAGAACCATAGAACAAAAATGCAATTTGTTAATATTTATGATATTTAGTTGCAAGATACTGCATAAGATATTTGAACAAGCTGTACTTCACGCCTTTACAAAAACGTAACTGTTTAATCCTATTGTCAAACATATCAAAGAATAACAAGGGATGATAGGAAGGGAAGAGAAGGGGAAATGTTGGAACCAAGATAAAGCAAAGTACATTCCAAGTATTTATAAGTATGTCACTGTATATACTATAGTCTTGTGTATAAACGGTGTTCTTCATAAGTATAAGAATTATGATACTGTACTTGGGTTTTTGTGGAAAAATATAGTTCCCAGAAGAGAGGCAAGGGATTGGGGGACAGGAGGAGGAAGGTAGAGGGGTACAGGGGAGTGGGGATATTGACCAAATTATATTGCTGTATTGTGTGCATCTAGGAATATGTGACAACAAATCCCATCATTTTGTACAACTATAATGCACTAAAAAAAAGTAACTAGCAAAGATTTTCTCTCATTCTGTGAGTTCTGTCTTCACATTCCTAATTGTTTCCTTTGCTACGCAGAAGCTCTTCAATTTGACACCATCCCATTTATTAACTCTTGGAACTATTTCCTGAGCTTTAGGGGTTCTATTGCCAATGCCGTTGTCTGTGTCTATATGCTGGAGTGGATGAATGGGTAAAGAAAATGTGGTGTATATACACTATGAAGCCATAAAGAAAAATGAAATTGTCTTTTGATGTAAAATTGATGGAACTAGAGACCATTATGTTAAGCAAAATAAGTCAAACTCAGAAGGCCAAGGATCATATGTTTACTTTCATATGCAGGAGCTAGAGAGGAAAAAGGAAAAGAAAGGTAGTAGGGGGTATCTCATGAAAATCAGAGGGAGATCAGTAGAGGAAAGGGACCAAGGTGGGAGGTGGGGATGAAGGAGGGAAGAGATGGGGAGGGATATCAGTCAAATTATATTGCTACATGGTGTGCATGTAGGATTATGTAACAACAAATCCCATCATAATGTAAAATTATACCAATAAGAAATGTGGGGGAAAAGAAAATTCAAGTACCACTTTTATTGTCTTGGACAATGCCCTTTGGCTTATCCTACAGAGTTCTGAGTAACATAGTGATTCAGGGCATAAACCTTAGGATCAGAAAAACCAGAAATATAATTCCAGCTGTGTCGTTTGCATGATCTAACACTCCTCTCAACTTCTTTCGTTACCCTTTTCACTATGTCCCAACCACACAATCCTTCTTGCTATTCCTCAAGTAGACCAGGCTACATCCAACTTGGCCCCTGATACTCCTTCAAATGTAATATTCTTCCCCCAGTTCACTCATGACTAACTTTTTCCTCATTCAAAGGTCGTGTTCCCATTAATTTTCCCAACAAGTCATTCTCTGTTCCATTATTGCTTTATTCTCTTCTTAATACACCTTATCACTCCAAAGTATCATCATAATGGCTCCTACTGAAGATATCACAGTATTAGTTTACCTCAACACCCACAATTCCCTGCTTCCCACCTCTTTTCCCATGCCCTGTGCTGCGAGAGGCACTGCCCTCTTGTGGACTTTTAGAATATTGTTACTAGAGGAACCAGGGCAACCACAGAATTGCTGTTTGAGGGAGTTCTCAAACTGAAATATTCAAGTAGCAGATAGACTAAAATCTTCAATTTAGAATACAAATGACTTAAATTATGAAATGACATTGGTATAATAACAATTGTTGCTATTTAATGAAGGTTTTCCCAGGACCAACAACTGTGTGAAGGATTTTTCATATACTATCTCATTTAACTTAGTTCTTGTCAGCGAGAAACACCAGCAATAATTTGAGACACATAAAACTTTTCCAAGCCTCATGGTAAAACTGATCATCTATTCCAAGCTTTTTTCTGCATAAAAACCTTCTCACATAAAAAATTGAAGCAATGCAATAAAAGTTATTTTTTAAAAAAATAAAAACCAATAGGACAAGCATTCTAGACTGAACTCTCATCCTAATTATTGTGTGTCATTTAAAGATTTGTTTGTCTTCTAGGCCTTGGTTTCCTACCACATAAAAAGTGAGGCTCAGAGCTCTTCCAGACAGATGTAAAATGTTTTGGGTAAAAATTAGAAAAAAACAATAAATATGTCCATGTAATGTGACACAGGAACAGAAATGTCATTTCTTCATCCTTTCCAGGCTCGCTGATTCCAAATTCCTAAGAACTAAGACTGCCCTTTGGATGAGGATATAGGACTCGTGTGTTTCTTACATGTCATGTAACTGTCAATTAATATTTGACAAACTCTTGCTTTTCAACACAATTTACTTTGAGTTTTTTGAAATATTCTATAATTTGTGAACGGTAGCTATGTTCTGAATACAATGAACTATGTATGAATATAATTACCTCTATATGTTTAATTTCATAAGTATCTATTCCATAAATATTTATTGAATTCCCATTCTGTCTTGGCCCTTGTCCTAGCATGCAAGAAATGTCAGTATAATAATAACTATAAGTCCAATCCACCAGACACTTACCATCTAGGATGTCATGAAGTCATTCCCAGTATCATCTTCAAAATAATTAGGGGGTAGCAAAAAAAATAAATCATAGGGGCAAACAATTAAATAATTAGAGTGAAATGCCAAATCATTAACACTAGGAAATTGGATATATCCAATACATTATGCATATTAGCAGTGTTATAGTGTAATTTTTTAAGTATGGGCGTTAGGTTCTGACCAGTTCCCTTTCGAACTTGTATTTGCTGTGTGATCTTGAGCAGGCCACCCCTCCTCTCTGTGCGTCTGTCTGCTCACTGGATAAGCAGAGACAATACTCCCCAAAATACAGTGGTTTTGTAAGGATTAAGTAGCATTATGTGAAACAGCTGGCATACATACTCAGTTCATGGAGGCTGTTGGGTGAAAAGGAACAAGAGAATAGAAATTGGAAGCAGTCCAGCAGGCAAGTTGGGATTGGCAGAATGCCAAAGGTGGCAAAATTTCTAAATGTACATAAGCAGTTGAAAGGCATAAAGAAGCTGAAGAGTAGCAGCCTCTCCTGTTATATGACCACACAGGAAATGCTTTGCCCCCCTCTATGCCATACTGACGGTGTCTTCCAATGCTGGGCCCAGAGTCCGGATGACACGTTCAGGGTTTTCCAGTCATCTAAACTGGCTGGAAGACTATTTGCAAGAACTAAATTAGTTAATTTATTCATGGAATACCTCCCAAACACTGATGTAGGTACTAGAGATTGAGTAATAGACAAAGTACCAGGAAAAAAATAATTATGTATTCATGGTGTTTGTAATCTACTGGGGAGAAGGAGGGAACAGGCAGCAAAAATTCTAAAAAGTAAACCATGTAGGCATCAGAAGATGATACGTTCTCTGGAGAGACGATAGGAAAGTGATTAGGAAGCCCAATGGGTTGTAAGTAAGTGATTTGATGAAAACTTATTGAAAATGTCACACTCAAGCGAAGACTTGAGGAAGGGGTGGTGAGATCTTGGAGAATACAGGGAAGTGGCTTTGCAGAGTGAGCCTGTTGAAAGGTCCTGAGGCAGAAACAGCACTGATGCGTTTGAGCAGCAAGGACGTCAATGAGGAGACAAGAGTGAGGATGAGCAGGAGATGGAGAAGCGAATGGGGGACCATGGTTTTGTCCCCAGTGGGATGGTGCAGAGGGTCGGTATGAACTGTATGGCTTGACCAACATGCAAAACTATCTGCACGGCTGCTGCTGATGGGTCAGATGCAGGGTGGTCCAAGATGACCACAGGATTTAGCAGTACAAGTACCATGAGTTGCCTTAACTAGGACAACTTGAGGTCAGGGGACCAAAGTTGATTGGAGAAGTTTTCAGAGAAAAGAGGCAGGAGAGGAATTGGAATCAGGAAATAAGGACAATTCTTTTCTTGTAAAAGGGAGCAAAGAAATGGAGTGGAAGCTGAAGGGTAAAGTGGAATCCAAAGATACAGATTTTTAAGATCCAAGAACTAAGATGTTCGTTAGTTTATAGAATGACCCAGCAAAGAAGAGACTAGTGTTGAGGCAAGAGGGAAAAAGGAGAATTGCTGGAGCAATATCCCTGAGTGGGATGAAATGCACAAGCCCAGAGACTGACCTTAGATAGAACAGTGGCCACATTGTCTATTGCAGTAGCAACATAGAGAAGTACTAGAAATATAAATATCCAGGACTTTTCCAGATTGACTGATTCAGACACTCTGGAGTTGAGGCCCAGCCATGTGTTTTAACAAGCCCTCTAGGTGAGTTGATACATGGAAAACCAAACCATATGTCTCCAGTAACAGAATATATAGGTGTGGATGGTGAGTATGGTCCTGGGAGCATGGACAATTTTCTTCTTGTTACTTCTGTTTTCTCAGAAAAATAGGAAGAAAGAACATTAGCTCCAGTGGAGGTCGAGAGAAGTTGTTGGAGATTTGAAGAGACAGGAATAGTATGAAATAGTTTTTCAGGAGGATGGTAGAGTGAACAACCTAGAGAATGAAGTGTGGGTGCGTGAGGATGTTTGGTGACTACCTGAGGTCCATGGTCACATGTCTACAAGGAGACAGTTTGATCGTTCCTCTTTTTCCAGGCATCTCCAGCTGGAGCTGCCATAAGAGAGAGTCAGAGGAGGAATAAATAAAGAACTAATGTCTTATGAGATTTATGAGGAAATAAATATTTCTTTTCAGCATAGAAATTT
Source organism: Aplodontia rufa (assembly GCA_004027875.1). Taxonomy (NCBI): domain Eukaryota; kingdom Metazoa; phylum Chordata; class Mammalia; order Rodentia; family Aplodontiidae; genus Aplodontia; species Aplodontia rufa. Next base: position 47,745 of record PVKS010006068.1, read on the forward strand.
TCCTCTTTTCAAGACCAGCTTGCCTCTTATTCTTGTACTCCAAACTCGAGGTTAGAGGCCCAGCCTCTTTGCCTCCTTGTAAAAGAGTTGCCTACCATCCTGCCACTGTTAGAGTTCATGAGTCCTGGCTGGACTGTTGGGTGGCAAACTGGAAGGCAAGAGCAGAAGTGTGTATCCAATGAGTCCTCAGGGAAAAACATCTCTTCTTCTCTTTTCCTGTCAATCATATGTTCCTATTTGAACAAAATTATTTCAGCAAATCTGGCTAGACACTACAGACCACAATATCATATGATTCCATTTATACAAAATAGAGACAGAAAACAGTCCAGTGATTGCTGGGGACTGGGCTGGTGTGTGGGACTGGGCTTTCCCGGCATGCACAAGTACATGGGTTCACACCCCAGCACCACGTACACAACTAAGTGTCAGAGCAATGAAAGCCATGTGAAAAACTCAATGAAGTTGATTCTATCTTTCTTTCTCTCTCTCTGTCCCTCTCTCTTAAAAAAAAATCATTAAATGCAGTGGACTTTCCAACACATCAAAAACAAACTTCTAGACTCCAAAATGGAAAACAACAACTTTTAGGAGTTAAACTTTGCTTCTTTAAAAAAAAAAAAAAAAAAAAAAAAGGAAAGGAAAGCCAGTTCCTACTCTGTAGAGCTTTGTTTTGAAAAAGTTGGACGAAAATCTACTGTTAATTCTCCTTTTCAAAGCTGGCTTCTTTATGACCCTTCAAAACAAATCCCCCCCAGGACTCTTAGGGCAAGATGTTCCTCTTTCTCCAAAGTGGCTGACGCTGTTAGCAGCGTACCCATTCTGCTTCTGTCAGCCTCAGCTTCGTGGCTTAGCACCAACAATGTCCTTGTTTCATTTCTGCATTAACTGCCTTGCTTTCAGCTCAGGGAAGCACACTCTCATGCCATCGTTGAAATATGCAACTTGTGCCTGTTTGAAAACCTGCTGACGCTTAGCATGTTTCTGCTGATTGTCAGTGACTCCCGAATCATTCCTCTTGGCCAGCTTGTCTTGCTGTATAGGAGTCTAATGACCATGCACAGCCTTGTCGAATAGCAGCAGCAAATAAATTCTAATCATTCGCCTTCTATATTTTACTGATATTTATGGAGGAGTTACTGGATATTCCAGCAGCTTGAAGGAACCAGCCAGTGGCTCTGTGACCTTGGGCAAGCCATTTGATTTTCCGTTTCCATATCTCAAAATAGTAGCTGAATCAAGTGGTCTCTGGGGTTCCTTCCAACTCTTAAACTTTAGAAAAGTCAGAGTGTTTTCAGAGGTGAAAAGTTTGGGCCCAGAGTGATCTAGCTTTGTTATTTACCAGTAAACTCATTCTAGTCCTTAGCCTCTAACCTCAGTTACTTCCTGTTAAAAAGAGAAGAGGTGGGGCTAGAGTGGTGGCTCAGAAGTTATAGTGCTTGCAGCGCTTGCCCAGCATGTGCAAGTACATGGGTTCAAAACCCAGCACCATGTACACAACTAAGTGTCAGAGCAACGAAAGTCATGTGAAAAACTCAATAGAAATTGATTCTCTTTCTCTCTCTCTCTCTCTCTTTCTCTCTCTCTCTGTCTCTGTTTAAAGAGAGAAGGATAGTAAAAGAGAGAACAGGATTCACACCTGATAGCCTAGGTACAGCCTGTCTGGTACTGTTCGCAGAGCCTGTGATGGAGGAAAGGTGACTGGTATTAGCATTAATGATGTGTCTGTTACAAGTTATACTGAGTGTACACTGTAGGGTTTTTTTTGTTTGGTTCAGTACCAGGGATTAAACCGAGGGGCACTTAACCACTGAGGCACATCCCCAGCCCTTTTTATTTTTTATTGAAGACAGGGTCTTCCTAAGTTACTTAGAGCCTCACTCAGTTGCTGAGGCTGGCTTTGAACTCGTGATCCTCTTGCCTCAGCCTCCAGAGCCACTGGGATACACTGTAATGAGTTTTGTTCTTGTGTTGAGTAGGGTGCATGCATTATGCGTGCATTATAGTTTACCCCCATGATATGTGGGTAAAGATGTGTAAAACCGACACATCTTTAGCTGGGTGGCTATGGGCCGCAGGTGCAATTACTAAGTACAAAGCAACTGTCCCTCCAAGGAGGGTTCCCGGCGACCACATGAGAACTGGAGCCCCTGGCAACGTGGCACAAGCTGGACAGTTGTGGGGAAAAACATAAACAGAGGATTTGCTTGTTTGCTTCTTTGCTTCCTCCCTTCTCCCAAGTGTGTTTAGTTTTGAAACCAGACCCACCCAGGGGAGCTCCCCGCAGCAGACCCTTCCACTTTCCTGTCTCTGTGCCGCAGACTGGCGCAGGCCTCCCAGCCCCGTTGGTTCTCAGGATCACTTGCATTGCTGGGGCCCCCTTTTAAGTTTTCCCTCTTGCATCAAATGATTATGGGTCCCAGCTTCTATGCCTAATCCTGCTTCCTAGCGTGCTTCCCTATGCCAACTTTCCCCCTCCTTTGCTCTCTTCAAAGGCTCATATCTCCAGCCCTGGGTAGATAAATGAGTACAAAGAGAGGGTTCTGATTTACTAACAGCAATTTGATCTCAAAAAACTCCAGGCTGTGATTCTCCATGCAGTTGGTTTGGAAGCGCGATCTGAATTTGGGGCGCCAGACCATGGACGTGAGCTCCTAATTGCAGAGTTCTACAAATAAGCTGAATGAGCGACTGCTGGGTATGGGGCTCTGCTGCCGCGCTCCAGGCCTTTTAGTGACTGTGGGAGTTGCCCCATTTGTGAATAACAGTGTGCATTCATGGCTTTAATAGTGTGTTTAATGCATTACGTAATTTACTGTGTGTAAATTGTGGAAAGGGCTTACAGCCTATTTATGCAAATAAAGTTTTAATGGGCTGTGCTCATTCACTTAACATTGTCAGTGGCTGCTTCTGTGGCTGCTTTTTGCACTGCATGGCTGGACTGAGCAGTTGCAAAAAAAAAAAAAAAAATCAGCCCCTAAAGCCTAAAAGATTATTTGGCCCTGTTCAGATAGTTTGCCAACCTTGATTTAGATAGAGACTCCACATATTATAGGACCTTTGAGAATAGCCATATAAGTTACCTAAATTTCTTTTTTCTTTTGAAGCATGTATTTTTCTACAGCTTTTCAAAAGAGCTGTTCATCTTTAAATAAAAAATAAAGGTATCATTAGAAAAATCTTAATGAGCTGAAAGGGTCTTTCCATGAATGTTGAAGCTATTCATGGATGTTTAGGTATTATCTAATTTGATCTTGCCATTTGATAAGTTGCAGAATCTGGGAACCAGAGAAGGATGTGCCCAAGGTCACACGACAAATTATGACTATCACAGCCAATAACCCAAGGCTCCCAATTTCCTTCCAGGGCTTTTGACAGCCCTGCTATTTAAGCGCAAAAAAAAAAAAAAAAAAAGTCATTGAGCAGAGGCAAATGGTGCAGCTATGGATTCAGTGATCAGCTTCCAGTGGCCACAAGCATTGCCTGATGCCCTACTAAATGTCTATTGGTACAGCCTTCATCATCTTCCAAAAACCTCTAACATCCTTGTCCTCCCTTGCCATCATCAGATAATCTTACCTCTTCCTTTAAAAAGAAAAAAAAAATAAACCTATCAAATAAACTAGCATCTGTCCCCTGCCGTGGGATCTCTTCCCAGACTCTTTCAGCAATTATCCTTTTACTCCTTCTTAACAAATTTGTGTGTGAGTGTGTGTCTCCTTTTTATCGCCCTTTAAGCATATCCACGTCTTCCATTAAGTTAAAACAAAAGCCCATCTCCCGTATGTTCCCTGCAGATGACTCCTGGTTATTTCCTCTCCCGTTCTCAGCCCCACTTCTCACAAGTGCCCTCAGTGTGCTCCTGCTCTGTGTTCTCACCTCCCATATCCTGTATCCTCTTCAACCCAGTGTGCCTGCCTGGCTTTGGGTCCCCTCCTACTAACCAGGAAACCCTCCTTTGAGCCAATGATGACCCTCACATTGTTAGTTCCAGTGACTGTTCTTGGACTTTATCTTGTTTGCCCTCCAAGCAGAATTCATCTGATCATTCTCCCCTTAGATCCCATAACATAAAGTTCTCTGGGACTTCTTGGCCCCTCCCAGACTCTCTTACTCACTTCTTTCTTCCTGACTCTCAGACGCTCTGACTCATTTTTTTCCTTCATTTTTATAGGTTCTATTGCAGTACAATAGAATATACAAGGAGATAATTATAAAAGCATGGAGTGTAAACTGTTCCAATTCTGTCCCTAGTATTTTCCCTTCCCCTCCCTTCCTCCCACCCCATTCTCTTCCCTCTACTCTACTGATCTGTTATTTATTAATAGTTTTTTTAATTCATGTCTTGTTGATGTACATGTTGATGAGATTCACATGGTATGTTTACACATGAACATAGGAAAGTTGATTGATTTCATGAACTTTCCCTATCTCATCCCTCCTCCCTGCATTTCTCTGATCTTTTCCTTATCTTGGGTTAGTCTCCACATATCAGAAAGAACATTCAACCTTTGGCTTTTTGAGACGGGCTTCTTTGACTTAGCATGATAGCATTGTGTTCCAGCCACTTGTCGACAGATGCCATAAAGCCATTCTTCCTTATTGCTCAGTAATGCTTGATTGTGTGTATATTCCACATGTTCTTTATCTGTTCATCTGTTGAAGAGCATCTTGGTTGGCTCCATAGCTTAGTTGTTGTGAATTGTACTTGTATAAACTTTGATGTCTTACTCACTTTGTTCAGTAGAAGAGTTCCTTGGGAGTTGGGTACTCCCCTTCTTGCTCCATCTGCAATCCAAAAGCAATCTCACCCATGTGGACAACTTCAGGTACCATTTATCTATCTGTATTTGAATGCTGACCTCCTTGACCTTTTCAGCATAATGCCGACAGCAATTTCTTAAAAGCCAAATCTAATCATACCTACTTCTCTCATGACCCTTCAGCCTGTTCTAAATTAGGATAAATATCAAGTCCTGCCTATGGCCTGAAAGGCACTGCCTGACCAGGTTCCTGTCTCCCAGCAGCCTTGTCTCATCTCATGATCCCTTACCTCATGGTCCCTCTCCAGCCTTGCCACACCTCCCTCCACCTGCACCATCACCCTTCAGTAGGCCAGGCTGCCCACCTCCATGGACATAGGCTTGGGATTGCCCATCTTCTCTTTCCAGCCAGGTAATATCCAGACGTGCTTTGAATTCATCCTGATCAGCACTTCAGGAAATCTCATCCCTTCCATTCATCGCTTCCCTAACTCAAATCCCACACTTTAGTCTTTCCCCATAACACTTAACATAGCTGTAATTTTACAATGACTTGCATAAATAATATCAGTTCTCTCCCAAAAGGCAGTGAGCTCCAACAGGACAGATACTATATATTATTTTTGTTTTACACTGTGTGCCTAATAACTATCACAGTAGTTGATCAATTGTAGGTCCTCAAATTTTTTTTCAATAAAAGGATAAAGGTAGGGAGGGAGGGATGGATGAATGGACAGATAGATGGACAGTTATGACATTTGATCTAAGATAAGGAGTTGTAGCAGAGATGCTAGATTGATGGGATGAATATTGGGAAGACTCTATTAACTAAAAGCAAAAGGGACTTCAGCATGTGACCACATGTGATTGTTCAAATCTCCATCATGGTAGACAACTCCATGCCTCTTTTACAGTCTTCACAGGGACACTGTATTTCCATGGGAATATAACAATAATAATCAGTGTAGTGTTTCCTAACTACCACAAATATTTCTAAAATGCAAACTTGTGGCCTCTGATTCATACATGTTGTTAGGAAGGAAAATCCAAGCTGTCACAGGCTCATTTTTAAAAGCTCTGTATTCTTCACTATGATTCTACATGACTAATGACTTTAGCCAACCGCAGAAACTAAGCCATTGGTCATAGGAAAATAAAAACGGGGCCTGTGCTCTTTGTGTTTGGCACAAAGTCTTTGGGCAGATAGGCATGCCAAGGATCCCTAGAATGAACTACCTGATAGCATTTAATCAGGTCTCAAGAGCTGAGTCCTTTCTAAGAAAAAAGAAAGAAAAACCCTGCCACTGATCAACCAAATCCGCAGCATTGTGCCTTTTACCAAACACCTATAAGGCTGGGACACGTGTTGCCTCCTACACATTCAAGTTCAAGCCTCTTCAAAAGTTACTTTGGCAGGATGCATATTTATTTTTAATGATACTGCTCCTAACTACTTGCAGCTTCTCTTTTAGGCCTGCCCTCAAAGCCAAAAGTATATTATGAACCACACCCTCCATCATTTGAGGGTAAATTTAATTTTTAAAAATTCCCAAATGTTATAAAGAATCAAATTTAGTAAATAAAATCAGGGTCCAAACAAGATTTAAGTCCAAAAGGATACAGGATTTCTGATGTGGTAAGGAAAAGAAAATGGCTTAAAGAACAACTGGTTCTTGGGAGTTCCAGAATTGTTTGAAGAAATGGAAAACATGCATAGCTTCCTAAGATGACAGGACTTACAAGTTCTGGTATGTTTATTTTAAAACTCAATCTCATTTCTTTAGAGATTGCAATTGGCCATCCACTGGGCCAGCCTTGGCCGGCAAGATGTGTTTTGTTTGGCCAATGTAGTGGGTTTATTTTAAAATTGACTTACAATTTTAAAATCAGGAGATTTCAAGTACAAATTTAGATTTCTGGTTTCCTCTGGAAAAATCTGAAGATCTGGCAAAACTGTTTCCACAATCCTATAGGACCACCGCTCCTGCAGAGGGGTACCTGCTGTCTCCTTTATAAAGGAGATGGCAAAGCCAGCATTCCTGTGTCATTGTTGTCTCCTTTCACCTCATATTTAAGATACCATCCTGTCCACTTCGCTGTCCATGATCCTGTGTGGCATGCATTGTGTAGTCGCCTCTGCCACCTCCCTCCAGACCAAAAGTGCCATGAAGGCAGAAGCTTTCCCCATGCTTGTTCAGTGCCACATACATCCCCATGACCAGGGCAGAACTGGCCCTTGCTGATTCTGTGTTGTAGGAGTGAATATATGACCCTGAGGGCACTCACAACCCTTGCTGTCAAGTCATACTTAATAGAAAGAAGACTAAGCATTTATCTTTTTATAGATGTAGAATAATTTATACCATAAACCCTATTCATTCTCTTTTTTAATATTATTTTATGCCATTATCACATTATTGCATTGAGTTTTCACAGCAATTGTGCGCAATGTACATTATTTCTGAGTTTTCCCCAAAGTTTCCAGTTTCATTTGCATTCACTTCTTTGAATTGCTTTCATTTCACTCTTCTGAATAGATACCAAAATGCCAAAATGTATTTAGAGATTTTCAGTTAAAAAAAAAAGTCTTCCCAGACCCCTCCCTTAACCAACCAGGTCCTCTGCATAGGCAAACTCTGGTTGGTTTCTTAGTTTCTCTCCTATTGATCCATAGATGTGCTTCACCTACATACCTTCTCTTTGTACAAGTGTCACATGCTATGAACTGTCCTAGTCTCTAGATTCCTAGAGATTACTTCATCTCATAAAGTCATCTCTCATCTTTTTTTTTTTTTTAAGAGAGAAGGGCAGTGAGAGAGACAGAAAGAACCAATTTTTATTTAGTTTTTCACATGGCATTTGTTGCTCTGACACTTAGTTGTGTACTTGGGTGCTGGGGTTTGAACCCATGTACTCACGCATGCTAGGCAAGTGCCATAACCACTGAGCCATCACTCCAGCCCCTCGATCTTTCTTTACATACATACATACAGTATTCTACTGGGTGACTATTACATGGTTTATTTACCTAGCCCTGTTGATTGACATTGACAATTTACATACCTCCCTTTACAGGTGTTCAAGACGTGCATGTTTACAAGGAGGGAGATTGTGGGTGCTTTGTACATTTTGTGTCATAGTCAGAAAGTCTGCACATTCTGTGCCGCACTTCGAAAGTCTTTGTTATGTGAAAGCAGTAAGAGGATTCTCTTGCGGTTTTCTTTTAGGACTTCGATTTGCTATACTTGTGTTTTTCACCTACTTCATATGTAACCAGATACATGATCCAAGTTAGAAGGTTTTTTTCTACATGGTTTACCGTTTTTTTCCCAAATCCATGAATTGAATAAGTCAGCTTTTATCATATGGCAAATCTCCATGTATGTTGAAATCTATATCTGAACTTCTCGCTGGCTTTACGGTTCTGCTGTCTTTTTCATGCACCAGTACAGCACTGTTTAATTGTTTAGGCATTGTACCACGTTTTAATATCTAAAAGATTCAGTTCCCGCCATTACTCTTCTTTTTCCAAGTTTTCATATATTTAATATTATGTCAAGAAAACATTCATACATTTGACTTCCCTGTGAGTTTTTAAGCCCTTGAGTACAAGCAATGCGTATTATCACAGCTCCTGTTAGCATCTTTCAAAAAGATTAAATACTTTTTTATTCAGTGAACTTATTGCTATGATTAGCAATTTTAGCATTCATAATAGGGACCCACCCTTGCTTTCCAGGAAATATTCCATTTTGCTTGGCATATTCTTTTAATTTTTCCAGGAACCATTTGCTGATATTTAAGAACTATGCATCAATGTAAATAAGTGCTCTGGGCAGATTTCATTTTTATCCTAACTTTTTCAAATTTGGGTAATAGAATTATGCTTGTTTCATGAAATAATTGACAGAATTTCTTCTTTCATTGTGTCTCAGGTTGAAATAATTTTTTAATATATGAAATAATAATACATAATTTTGACTGGGTCTGGCATTCTCAGGAGAGGAGGAGGAGAGTTCCTTGATGGTATTTGTTTTCATGATTATTATTCTGTATGATATATCTTTTGTTCCTATATCATAGTAAAAAAAACTACTTTTTAAAGAAACTTTTGTTTGAATAGAATTTCCCATCTTCTCTCTTTTTTTTATTTTTAAATGAAGGGCACTTAACCACTGAGCTATATCCTCAGTCATTATTATTATTACTGCTATTACTACTACTTATTATTGTTGTTGTTTGAAACAAGCTCTCACCATGTTGCTTAGGGCCTTGCTAAATTGCTGAGGCTGGCTATGAATTTGCAATCCTCCTGTCTCAGCCTCGCAAGCTGCTGATTACAAGCATACACCAGCACATGTGGCTCCTTTCTCTTTATTTGTAATTGTGTGGATTTATTATTTCTCTCTCTCTCTTTCCCCACTTCATTGGTTTAGCTACTAATTCATCTATCATTCCATTTTTGGTTTTATTTCCTAGAGAATCAACTTTTGGATATCTTAGTTATTAGTCCTGCTGCAATATTTTCTGTTTCCATGGCTCCATCTTTATCCGTCTGTTAGCTTTCTTTCACTTTGTAGTTCTGTCTTTATCTACAAAGCTTTCATTGATTTATCTTTAAATGGTTAAAACTATGACAGTTTTCTTAAGTGCAATGTTGAGGGTCTCGCGTAGATTTTAGCCTTCATCCTTGTTCTTCACATGTTTAGCGATGAGATTCATTTACTCTATGACAAAGAGTTTAGGAGAGAATTTTCCTGATTTCAATGAAATTATTTTCTTTTGGTATGTGTCTGCATTTTTTTTTAAAGAGAGAATCTGTTTTTTTTAGTTTTTCATGTGACCTTCATTGCTCCAACACTTCGTTTGTATACGTGGTGCTGGAGTTTGAACCCATGCCCTCTTGCATGCCAAGGAAGCACTGTAACCGCTAAGCTACCACTCCAGCCCCTCTTTCTTCTTATTTAATATCTTGACTATATTGTGTGAAGATTGTTCAAACTCTAGTATTATATTTACTCTTGCAAATTTTATCATCTACCATTGGTCATATTTTGTAATGATTTTGTTATTATCTAATTTTATTTTTCAGATGTGAAATATTACATATAATTCTAGATTAACATCATTTATGTTATCCTGATGCTATTTCTTATTTTATACATAGTCTTTCAAAGAACAAGCATGCTGAACACAGCTACTATTGTGCGTTTATATATTTTTTCCGTGAGTTCTTATAGCTTTTAACTTCAGTTATTACAATGCTATGTTTCTTAGCACCACATTCGTGATGATTATGTGTATATTCTACCTGGTAAATAATTTTAAGGCATAAGATCAGTAGAGTAGAGGAAAGGGTCCAGGAGGATGGAGGAGGGACCTGAAAGTGAATTAGTGAGGAGTGACATTGGCCAAATTATACTGTTACATCATGTGCATGTACAAATATGTGGCTATAAATCCCACCATCATGTACAACTTTAATGCACCAATAAAAACTGCAATAAAAATTTTAAGGCAGATGGATACAGAAACATTGGACACACAGGCATTTAGCACCACCTCCAATTTATTTGAGAAAATCTTAGAGCTGAAGACTTCTAAGAGGTCAGGGAGCTGGTGACAGGCAGCTGAGCCAAGATAAATGCATGTAATAAAATATTTTATGAACCAGGAAAAGCTGGTTCATGAAGACCCATGGTGTGGTGCTGTAATTCCCTTCTTTCTGAAGTTTGGTTCTTCCAGTTTTGAATGTTGTGAGAAAGGAGAACAGTTGTATCTTCTCCACCTGCCTGTCCCCTAGCACAGCTCCTTAGCTCGCCCTCTGCAGATGCAGTGGCCAGAGTTGTGAGTGAGTGAGTGGCGCGATCCTGACCACATGCTGCAGATCAGGGTAATTCGCACAGGATTGGAGCCACCTCTCTGTCCAAACACACCACGCCTTGTAGGGCAGACTGTAGCGGTCTGTATTCCTTCACCGTTTTTCTAGGAGCCAGCTCATAAGGTACTAAGCATTCCTCCTGAAGGTGTACAGATTTCTCATTTACTTTCTGATCGTAACTAAGACAGCATAACAGACATACCAGAGATGGGACTCTGTGGCCCTGGGCCCTTGTTTAGTTTCTGGGTCAAAAGTAAGCAGCCCCTGCCAGAGTGATCCAGCCCCAGCGTGGAAGAGACAGGCTTCCTGTGGTGAAGCAACGTGACACCCTTTTTAGAATTGTACTCCTCTTGTTACCATAAGAATATGCTAGGGGGCTGGAGCGGTGGCTCAGTGGTAATGGCACTTGCCCAACATGTGCAAGTACACAGGTTCAAATCCCAGCACCCGCTTACACAACTAATTGTCAGAGCAAAGAAAGCCATGTGAAGAACTCAATAAAAATGGATTCTCTCTGTCTCTTCTCTTCTCTCTCTCTACGTCTCTCTTTAAAAAAAAAAAGAAAGAAAATATGCTAGAGACTAAATGTTGACTAAATATTCTTAAAATATGAAGAAGTATGGGGGAAGATCAGAAAGAACATATCAAATATCAATGATTAACTCGAGCACAGGTCTTAATTTTTCCTCCTTTATACTTTCTATATTTGCAAACGTTTCCAAGGTGAACAAGTACGATTTGATGCAAAAATTAAGAATCTTTAAAAGCTGGATCCTTTAAAATTTTTCACCCTAATTCCCCCTTCAGGTTAGGGGTTTTCATTTCTCATACATGCTCAGCCCTGGGCTGGAAATGACTTGAGCAGGTTTGAATTCAGTCAGTGGTGCTGTTTCTGATGGGGCACTGTTGTGACAGTTGATATATACTGAAAGGAGAACAATGTCACAACATTTTTTTTTCTTAAGAGAGAGAGGGACAGTGAGAAGGAATCAATTTTATTTAGTTTTTTCATGTGGCTTTCATTGTGTCTATAGTGCTGGGGTTCAAACCTACATCCTCGTGCATGCCAGGCAAGCACCATATCTGCTGAGCCACCAACCCAGCCTTACACTACGTGATTTAAACAGGATTTAGCACAAGAAATTGGTTGTCATGTAGGTATTGGAGCCTTGAACAAGAAAAAAAAAAAAAACAACACTGAGGTAACTCAGTTGCAAGAAGCAGCTATCATCCTTAGAGTTGTGGGAGAGAAAAAAAAGAGAGAGAAATGGAATTGTAAAGTCCAGGAATTCATCGCAGTCCTGGGGAGCTGGTGCTCCAGCACTAAGAAATGGGGCCAACAAGCAGCTGCTGGAAGCTCTGAGAGCTGCAGAGACTGCTTCTAGAAAGGCTAAGAGAGGCAGATGTTCCAGCCAACAGCTGCTGCTGCAGGACACTCACAGGGCATGGAGAAGGGGTGGAAGGAAGGCTGCTTCTCTCTTCTCAACAGCCAGTCTTCCTCAGGCGCCTCCTGTTGACAAAATCAGTTAGAAAGGTCTCTGGCAGGGGACTCTGGGAAATGGATTATAGGCTCCTGAATCACAGAGAAGAGTACAGAAGGACAGATTTGTAGCTGAGAGCAACAAGCGACAAACTCAGTTATAGGGGTAGGAAGAAGCAATTTTTTATGCCTTGTTCTTCCAAACTTTTCCTTTGGAAATGTTTGATTTGCACTGATATGCTTGATTTCCAAGTTATTCTTGGTTTTTCAGAAAAGAATTTTTCCTTTATTAGAGGAATATCATTGATAATCCCATTCTAAATATCTTTAGCAGCATCAATATGAGACTGAGCCTGGGCATGTGTGAGGGGCTAGAGTTTAAGGGCAGTTCATTTTTACACACTCCTAGCCAACTGGTATACTGGTAAGCTTTATTCTTGTGAACTTGACCCCGAAATAATGAGAATAACATCTTCAATCAAAGGGAGCAGTGATTATTAATAGAACGTCTAATTTTCTGAATAACCATATAACCTTTACTGAACTCAGAAATGTCTCATTCCTAATAAGAAATGTTTTCCTGGCACTTAAGTAATAAGTGTCTCACTGATACAAAGTTGGATATGCGAGAAAGTTTCAGACTCATCAAGAGTGAACTTGTAAAATAATTTGTGTCAACCTGACCAAATCCTGTGTCCTATACATTTAAATGTCAGCTGCCTGCTATTCTAGTCTAGAAACTTCAGGGTTGTTGTTTGTTTTTGTTTTGTTTTTTAAATCCTACAGCAGCAATCATTGCTCAGCTTTTGTCTTCCTTGGATATTATCATTGAAAATTATTTGTTCACAAAAGATCTAAGCTCAGATTCTTTGAGAAGAAAGTTGGGTTTAGGGTCAGGAGATAAAATCTGAGTCCTGACTTTGATCCATACAAGCATTTTCCTTTTGATACCTAACGCTCGTGTCTTGGCTTGCTCATCTGTAAGAGATAATAAATTGAAGTTGTGAGTACTAAGTGAAATTACCAATGTAAAGAGACAAGATAGGGGCTGGAGCAGTGGCTCAGAGCTTATGACGCTTGCTTCGCATGCGTAAAGACACGAGTTCAAACCCCAGCACCACGTACACAAGGAAGTGTCAGAGCAATGAAAGCCACATGAAAAACTAAATAAAATTGATTATCTCTTTCTCTCTCTCTCTCTCTCACTGTCCCTCTCTCTTTAAAAAAAAAAAAAAGAGACAAGTTAAAGGCATGTGTTCATTTTTATTCTTGCAAGCAATTGTCAGTTATGATTTACACTGCTAAGTCTGGAGCCATGAAATGTGGATTTAATTCCTGACTCTCCCACTTAACCTTTCCAATCTTGGACAAGGGAATCATCTCTCTCAATTTTACTTCCCTTAATTGTAAAATGGGTCAGTGCCGCCTACATCATCAGTTGTTGACAGTAATGAAAGCAATAGATGTAGGACCCTGAGCAGAATCCCTGGCATACTGCAAACACCTGATAGCTACCATTGCAGTTATTGCCTTTATTATCATCATTAATCCTGCTTTTTAGGGACCCATATATATATGTACAAGACGCATGTGGTTAATGTGCTAAAAGCATCATTATCTTCTTTTTTCCATACTCAGTTTCACTGGATGCCATGAATAGTCTCTTTGAATTTGTTGTAGATTTTTACCACAAAACCAAGAGTCACGTTTTGTCTAATTGGCCTTGAGCTTTGAGCTAAGAAACAGTAGCTCCTGATACTCATTCATGCATTCCATGTGGGGACTGCATTGTTTCTTTGGTGTTTTAGAAACTTATTCCTCTTTCTCTGGAAACCTTTGTTATTAAATCACATGAATTATTTTTTCTTGAAAAATCCAATGATTGTGTTTCTGTGGCAGAGAAGATCAACAATGTGAGTTGATCGCCAAGGTCTGTTGTCTTTCCTTTGCATAAAAGAAAAGGAAACGGGTTGGAAAATGGGTCTTGTTTGCAGGAAACTTTTCTCAACTCTAGAGGTGTGAGAACTGAAACATTCCAAATTATATCCATTAAAAAACTCTCATTTTTGTGGTCAAAACTATGTTCTTTGAAGGAAAGTAGATGTTGTGCAAAGTATTGATTTATGTGTTCTCTCGCTGGAAAAGCTATAGTTGAAGTCCCTCCTGGGACTTACTCCCATGAATTTTGCAGCAAAGCTCAACAGTCTATTTCACAATCACCACTGTCCCCAGAGAAGTGGATTATCCTATCATCAAATCTCTTACACATGTCATGCTGGAGAACTGGAAATCCCGCTCTTTCCTAACGTTGTCTGCTATTTTAAAAGAAATCATTTCACCTTGACAAAAATCATTTTCAGTAACTACAACCCTACAACCAATGCATGAAATAAACCAGGTCCTGGATGAGTCGCCAGAGCCCTTCAAGAGTCCGCCACTCCCTTCCCTTCCCGCTGCCTCTGTGATGAGAACACAGCTTCACGTGCCCGCTCTGCTCTCACTGTATATCAGAGTAACCAGGACCCTAGGGAATTAGGTCCCTAGTACCCAACACTCAATTCTCCAGAACCCCCAATGCACCATGCACAAAAATAGCAACTCACATTTATTGAGTGCTTACTACCTGGAAAGCATTGTCCTGAGGCTTGGACTGTATGAAGTCATTTAATCCTGACATACTGTCTCCATCTTTGGAGACCAATGATATTAAAACAAGCTGGTACAGATAGATACTCCATCCAAGCATCCAGATTGCATGGTGGAAATGATTACAATCCTTCACCCATACTTTACATAATTCATATTCTGAAAGACCCTCAGCTTATAGCCGGATCTTAAACAAGAAGATTGGCCTGACCCCTGTGCAGCAGGGTTTGGTGACTTGCAGGGCATCTGTTTTGTAGAATTGGGTTTTGTTGTTGCTTGGGTGTCCTAACTAACTCCTCTTCTCACCAGCGGGATGGTAAAGACAAGGTTCTCCATCCCTTTCACCTTCTGTTTCATCAAAGAGCAGAAAAGGACTTTGAACTTCTATTCCCACAGGCATTCTGGTACAGAAATTGTCTAGAACCCATAACTGCAGTCCTCAAAAGTCTTGCTGTAGCACAACGTTGCTCCCATCTTAGAGATTCTCTCATGAGAATGTTGAGGCCAGGCTGGTTCTGGGTTGCTTGCTGACCTTCGTCCAAACAGACCATCTGTTTCTAACTGACTTGTGTCAAGAGTTTGGAGAAATGGGCAGAAGAGCAGAAAGATTTTCCCCTTTGTGGCTTAACAGGGTCATCCAGTGGAACTCCCAAGAGGGTGACAATGGTCTTCAGTGAGTGGTCACCAGCTGTCATTTTTATCATGATGTGTCGTTATCATTTCACTCGTATTATTAGATAACCACAACATCATCAGCTTGGAGGGAGGTTTCCAGGGCTGCAAGCCAAGCAGGGTCCCTGTTCCCAGGTGCAGATACCTCAGCCTTTGTGATGTGCAGGATAAATTGCCCATCAGTAGATAGTATATGATGTCAGCGGAGCTTGATTTTTCTTGCCCTTGTAAATTCAAAAGTGTCAAATCTGTATGAAACTCAGTTTCACACAAGGTAGCTACTTGAAGTCCTGAAAAACATTGGAGACTTTTGAAAGAATTTTGAAAGGAATTATGGAAATTCATTTGAGTTGAGCCTTGATCCAAAGGTCTACATTACCTATTGTCTTATCCATACATAGATGTCTCTATGTATGAAAGGGCCAAGCAAGGCTTTCCTCAGTTCACAACTCGAGCCAGAGAAAATCCACGTGTCTGACAGAAAATAATAATAGCCTGTGGGATGCTTCAGTTAAGTGTACATTTTTCAACAGTTTTTATAATTCACTTAACAAAATTCATCCATTGAAAGTACATGGTTTAATGGATTTTAGTAAATTTTCAGAGTTGTATACTCTCATTTTAGGACGTTCCATCACCCCAATGGAGCCCTTACATCTGTCAGCCTCTCTCCATCCCTAAACAAATCCCCACCCTCACCACCCAGCCCTTGATGACCAATCATCCACTTTCTGTTCATAAAAGCCTTAGACATTGCCTTTGTTCTTCTAGTAGTTAGAATCATGTGATAACTCTTGTCCTCAAAATTTGTAATTTTTCTTTCTTTTGGTACCAAGAATTGAACCCAAGGATACTTGGCCAATGAGCCAAATCCCCAGCCCTTTTTATTTTTTATTTTCAGACAGGGTGTGGCTAAGTTGCTTAGGGGCTTACGAAGTTGTTGAGGCTGGCTCTGTACTTGCTGTCCTCCTGCCTCAGCCTCCTGAGCTGCTGGGATTCAGGCATGCACCACCACTCCAGGCTCACTCTTCTTTTAACAGGTTTTTGTTAAGGGCCTGCTCTGCACCACATGCTGGGTTAGCTAGGGGTGGGAGAGGGCATCAGTGAGCAGAGCAAAGCCAACTCCCTGGTGGAGGGAGTCAAAAAATAAGCAGAGACAGTGTAGGGAAAGATGCTAAATACTGTGCCAAGAGACAGAAGAACAGGATGAGGGGTACTGGGAAGCAGGTTGCACAGGGCAGGCAGGACAGCTTGGGGATAGGGATGTCTGAAAGGGCATCCCCTAGAAGTTAAGTTGTGCAAAGCTTAACAAGGATGTAGAAAAAGCCCAAGCAGGTGTCTAAGAGATGAGCAATTCAGGCACAGAAAAACTCCTGGGCACCTACCATCTGGTGGGGAGTACCGATGACATGTTTGAGGAATAGCAAAGAAAGCCTGGAAAGGGGAGAAGGCAGAGGCAAAAGGGGGAGGTCATGGGCACCATGGCAGGGTTTAGAGCAGCAGAGTGACATGAGCCGCCTTCTGTCCTAACAGGACCACATGACTGCCATGTTGAGGAACAAGCACAGATGTAGGGGACCTCCCAGTCGCTATTTGAGAAGCCTCTTTAGGGCAGTGCTTCTCAACCTTGGCTACGCATTGGAATCACCTGGCAGCTTTACAAAACTAGCTTGAGTTACAAAACACTAATAGGTCTGGGGTGCAGCCTGGACCCTGGGATTTTACCAACCTGTCCAGGTGATTTTGACACGCAGCCCACATTGATCATTAGTGCTTTGGAGGACTAAGCAGTCCCACCAGTTTGGTTGTGCAGTTAGGAAAGAAAGTGCCACAGATGACCCCAACTACTCACTGGCAAAGCTGTACCTACAGGCAGCCAGAGGTCTCACTGCCAAGGCAGTGGCAGGGCTGGAGCTGCAGACAGGGTGCAAACTGGGATGGGACTGGCAGGAGCCCCCTAGACTGTCGGACCTTGAGCTGATCCCATTCTTTGACTGGATTCAAGCATAAACCTCTGAATGTGAGAGCCGAGTTTCTCCTTGCCCTAAAATGAGGGCTTGTCACATACCAGAGCAGACTAGAAAGGTAAGACTTGAACCTCAGGAAGTGGCATGTAATGCACTCAACAAGCAGTTTTTTAGAATAATCGCAACTGTGTGCCAGGCACACAAGGAACTGTCATTAAAAAATAAGGTCTAACCATGCTTGCCCAGGCCAAATGGTTCAAAGTAAAGACCATCTAATATTTCAAAATGTATTTTTTGGTGTGGGGAAGGCTTTAAATAAGCCCAAAGGGATCCTTTGGTTGCATATCTGAGCTATTGGCATTTCTAATTCCGAGGGATGAATAGAACATTATTGTGTTGCATCGGCATAAGAACAGCAAGGGAGAAAAAAAAAAAGATACTTGGAGCTGTGAGCTGAACATGAATCAGCAATCTCATTTTATTGTTCGGAAAATAATCACCACGCTGGGAGTATGGAATTTAAGAATCATGCAGAAATGTGCTCCCCCCACACCCAGCAGGGCACAGACACTGGCTAAAACATGGCATCTTGGTTGTTTTTTTTTTTTTGGGGGGGGGGGGTTTTGGCTTCCTGAACTGAAAGGAATGTTTTAAAAAAAAAAAAAAAAAAGCTTGGAGAGGATTTAGGGAAAGCTGATTTGTAAATATGGAAAATACAGCCCATAAGAAATGGAAGCTGATTCAGACCCAGTGTTGGCAACCTCGCAGAGGTGGCATGCCAGTGGCATGGTGATTCACTCTCACGAGCAGGAAGTAGAGCTGACTTCAGTACATAACAAGTGTTTCTTGAGTCCCTATTATATGTTGATCACAGAGTTGACTCGTAGGGAAAAGGAGAGTGGTCCCTACCTTTTGAAGATCTTCTAGTTGGTGGCAATGGGTAGAGTCACCCCAACATTCTAAAGCAGACATTCTTTTTTTTTTTTTTTGCATTTATATAGATTTCTTTTTTTTTTATTAGATGAATATGGAGTTACAATTGAGGGGGAAACATTATCAAACATTCAAGAACAAGTGTATATATACTTAGTTATCCAGGGCTAATGCCATGTCATGGATGCCCTGCTTGGGTTCCCCACGTTGCTGTTTCCCCCAGAAGAGCCCCTGAGTTAAATGGATATCTTGTGGAGGACAGAGATCTCCTTCTGAGATGATTCCCCCATATTACCACCCTCCAGTCTCCTAGATATTCTTCCTAAGCCCTCCCTCCACCCCGTCCCCCACCCTGTGCCTCCAGGTATCCTAGGGAGTCATCCCCCTGTTATGTTAAGAATCATACAATTTGAAGTTATTATTAGCTTAGCCATCTAACACACTGCTTCCCGATGTATTCTAGCTTCCACAGATGAGAGAAACCATTCGGCCCTTGAGTCTCTGAGACTGGGATAGTTTACTTAGCATAATTTTTTCCATCTCCATCCATTTCATCTCAAAAGCCATAATATCATCTTCTCTAATGGCCGAATAGTATTCCATTGTATATATGTACCAAAGTTTTTGTATCCTCTCGTCGAGTGAGGGGCATCTGGGTTGGTTCCATAGTCTAGCTATAGTAAACTGAGCTTCTATAAACATTGATTAAGCCTCATCACTCTAATATGCTGATTCTAACTCTTTTGGGAAAATACCAAGAAGCGGGATAGTTGGGTCATAAGGTGGTTCCATCCTTAATTTTTTGAGGCTTCTCCACACTGCTTTCCAGAGTGGCTGAACCAGTTTGTAGTCCCACCAGCAGTGTGACAGTGTTCTTCTTTTCCCACAGCCCCTCCAGCATCTGTCGTTGTTTGTATTTTTCGTTTTTGCCACTCTAACAGGAGTGAGGTGGTATCTCATTGAAGTTTTGGTTTGCATTTCCCTTATAGCTAATGATGTAGAGCATTTTCTCATATATTTATGAGCTTTCTGGACTTCCACTGATGAGAAGTTTCTTTTTAGATCTGTAGCCCATTTATTGATTGGATATATGTAAAGCAACCATTCTTAAAATGTACATGGGAAGCGTGTTGTGGAGGGCTATGGCGATGCAGACTGTTGAACCCAGCCTTGGAGTTTTTGACGTGGCAGGGCTGAGCATCTATAGTTCTAGCATATCTCCATGTGCCGCTGGCACTACTGATCTGGGGACCCTACTTGGATAATCCAGCTCTAAGGAAATAAATCAAGGGGGCAGGTGAGGAGGGTGAGTAGAAATGTGCACAAGTGCACTGGAGAGGTGTGACCAATCTGCTGGTGCTATCACGGGTCCTGCTTTGTGAACCTGTTCTGCAGCACAGAGCTGATGGTTTTTCATTAGCAATGTGTGTTGTATAAACCACACTGGTTATGATTGATTTTGCCACTACCCAAGGAAAGCTTGCAAGAGGCAGGGGAGGAGGGTTCTTAGTATGACTAAGACAATCAAATAGGACCTAATACAGGAGGGTCATATCCAATGATTCCAAGTCAACAAGTATCCATGTGGGCTCACAAGGAGCAAAGCAAATGGCCTTAGGGATCAAAAGCCATGCTCAGCCTCACTCAGCTTCATGCTCAAGTGAATAAGTGAATGTCTCATGAGTGGACACTGTCAAGAGAATCCTGGGGAGGCCTTTTCTAAGCACATATGACTGGGCCTGGCCCTGGAGGTAATGGACAGAGCTCCCTGGGTGAGTCTGCCATGAACCCCTCCTGGAGAAGTAAGGCCAACTCTTCCTGCAGTCTCTGTGGTTGTACCCTATTCTTACAAGTAAGCAGAGTGCAAGATCAATCTCCAAAATGCAAAACCCGCATATCATCTCTCATTCTCTTTCGCGCTCTCTCTCTCTCTCTCTCTTTTGTACCAGGGATTGAACCCAGGGCTACATAACCATTGAACCACATCCCCAGTCCTTTCTTATATTTTGAGACAGGGTCTCACTAAATTGTGTATGGCCTCACTAAGTTGTTGAAGCTGGCTTTGAACTTGCAGTCCTCCTGCCTTAGCCTCCCAAGCCACTAGGATTACAAGCATGCACCACCACATATGGCTCATTGTTTTTTAATTACTATAGGACTTAAATAGCCCAAATTCAGGGGTTTCCACATAAAAATGCACATGGTCTTCAGAGAAAGGAATATTCCAAACCAATAGAACCAGGTGCTTCTGCCAAAGAGAGTACTTCTATGCTGGAAGTTTTCTAGAGAAGACCAAAGATGTACTGGTCAGGATGAAGACGCAGAGATGTCACCTACCAGGATGGCTCCCCAGTTTCTCTATCATGCTGCTATATGGTTAAGGCTGATGATTCTCAACATGCAGCCCCTGGAAGTGCAGCGAAATCACCTGAGAACTTACCAGAAATGCAGACTTCCGGGGTGACCCCAAAATAACTGAATCAGAAACTCTGGGTTGCAACCCAGCAATCTGTTTTAATAAGCTGTCCAGGTGTTCACCAAGCATTTCAGGGCCATTAGTTCAGCCCCAGCTAGATAGAAACATAGGCAGCTCACTGCTATCTGTAAGTCAGAACAGGATGGGAATGTGGGCCACCGGCCATTCATCCATCTACTGAGGTCTTCACACAAGGATTCCGGCATGTTTCACACCCCAGGCTCATTTGTCAGATTTTCACTTAAGAACTTAAAGTGTTTGATACCCAGTCAGCTTCTCAGCTGTCTTTGGCACTCTGGCAGCTCCTGGTAACAATGTGACTTGCTGTGCCTCCTTCTTCACAGCCCTTACATCTGTATTGTTTTATTTTTCGGATTCTTTCGTCACATCCTACCCATGTGGTAGAGGCTCAGGAAACTATCTGTTGATAATCAAACCTGACTTATTCCCAGGACTGCCTTAAATCTAAGACTTCACTCCATCTCCTCCTTATTCTCTGTTCCACAGCAGTAAGCCAGACTCACGTAGCAGGATGAAACTTAAAGGTCAAATTATGTGACCAAGACGCAGAATGAGGGACAAGAGAAGAAGATGCAGTTGGAACCCTTGGACTTTTCAGCAATCCCCAAATCCACAATAGCCATAATTCCCAAGCTCAGTAGCAAGGTTCCCTGGGAGTACCACAGCAAACCCACAGGAATACAGAGGAATATTCATAGTTTTTGAGCGAAACACATCAACAGCACGCAAGTACTATTATCTGTTTGCAATGAATTGCTTCATAAACAGAGCATTTAAGTATTTATTTACACCTGGGGTCACTGCGAAAAAATTATTGAAACACTAAGAGTGCCAGACACAGAACACAAAGAATCACTGGGTGATAGTATCACTGTCTCCAGGTATATTTTAAGTATATACTTTCTGACAGGATCAGCCATTCAGACCAGCATTTACAAAAATACATACTAAATTTACCTCAAATGTCAGGTGGAAAACGTACAAAAAATTATAACTACATGCACCTTAGAGGGGCTTCTTTGCTTCCTAACCTTCCTACCCAGATATACCCATCCCAATCACTCAATTTTTAACCAAAGATTCTGAGATTTAAAAAAAATAACCTAAATTCTCATTTAATGTCCCAGCCCTTTTTCCACTACTTAAACATAATGGATTAATCCTTACAAGTTTGAACTAATAATCCCCCTGGTCCGTTTCTGAAAGTGACCCTTAAAATAGATCATTGAAAGACAAAAACTCAGAATGTGTGTGTCTTAGTAAGCATGTGACACTTCACAGGAAACCGTGAATTTTGCTGATAAAGTTAGCCAAAAGAACTGTTACTAAGCAATGTGGACCAGGAACCTAAGGAAGGCGGAAATGGAAACTGCAATGTTCAAAAGTCGCTCGGTAGGAACAGACAATGCCATCCCCCAGCTCTGCTCATCACCTAGCATTTGTATAAACAATTAGGACTATATTCATTAGGAGAATTTCATTTTCATCTTCAGGGACTTTTAAGGGCAAAGCTGTCTTTACAACTGCACCCGTTAGGAATATTATTGTTCTTCTACCAGGGTTGAAAAGCTTTAAGGAGCTCATTACAGATTCCAAAGGGCTGACAGAGCCGGTGATGGAACTCAGACTGGAGATCCTGCTGCCTGGGGCAAGATGGATTAATTAATTAATAATTAATTAATATTTATTTATTTATTTATTTGATACTGCTTTCAAGCAGTCAAGGTGTAGACTTTTCTTATGAAGCGGTCCACGATCGGGGGAAGGAGTAGGTGGTTTGTTATTGTCTTATTCATCATCAAAGCTTTAAAAAAAATCAATAATAATTAGCTTCAATGCAAATGCTTTATTTTCACATTCTTGTTTGTTGTTTTTCCTGCATGTGTCTCAGTGAGTCACCTAGCCACAATTATAGTTGCAGGCATCTGGCAGCTCTGTGTGGTACATCTCATTCCTTAGGAGTTACTTAATTCCCCCACGCGGTGAATGTGCTTGCAGTCCTTCTCTTGTGCTTGCGTGCGCGCAGCTTTCCTGAGGTTGGGCGCGGACAGCAGCCCTGCTCTCCAGCAGGTGTCAGCAGAGGCAGTTTCACGGCTGCTCTGGCCAAGGGACCTCTGCTGAAGCACTTGGGTCTGCTGTCCTTGCACCGCCTAGGTGGTTTCACCAGAAGAAACTCACCCCCATTTTCTTAGATGCGTTCAGAGGTGATAACTCACCCCTAGAGAACAGAAGCCACCAAGGAAATGCACGCGTATTTTTTTTGATTGATCTTTCAAAGTTGGCCTTATAAAACTTTTATCTGATGATTTCTTGTTGACTTTTCTACCAAGGCATTATTTGCTTTTAAAAGTGCTCTCTGTTTTATTCCATGTGATGGTAAATTAGATATAGCAGATAGATCTGGATTTCAGGGTGTTTGTTGTAAAGCCCACTCTGAATCCAAGAATCCTGCTCCTTCCTGGTTGACCTAATACTGAAAGCAGAGCAGGACTTTGCTCAGGCTCTGGCCCCTGGTACCTAAGGATGGAAGAAGGACATTTGCCTCGAGTGCATTTATCCTATTTAACCTACACATTCCCCTTCCAGGTTGACCTAATCCCCTTATAGAAATGCATGTCAGTATCCCTTGTCATCCCATTAGTAAGTGGCAGGGCCTAACCCAACATGCCATGTGACTTTGCCTCCTGGAGAGATAGAAAAGAGAAGGGCAGAAAGAGGGAAGGAATGGGGAGAACGTTTGGTCCAGACATAGTTGAAAATGAAAAGTAGAAATGCCCCCAAGAATAAGATGGTTGGATGTGAATTATAAGGGTGTGGCAAAAGAAAGGCTGATCATTTTGCTAGGAACAACAACAACAAAATTAGCTGCAACAAATGAAGCTGTTTCAACCACCTATCCTGGTTACGTTGTCTCCCTCCCCGAAGGCAGAAAGCTCACAGAGACTGAAAAATCTGAAATGAAGATTATAGCTTTGCTCTTTAAGAGTTATTTGCTCATGTCTGCTGTGTGGAGCTTTGGTCTCCTGCCCTTTCCCAGAGGAGGAATTCTGACTTCACCCTCGCTAGGTGGTGATCCACTGAGATTAACAGCCAGCCCAAACGGTCGCAGAGCTTCTACTATAGCTCTACATCCTCATTAACTATCTCGGAGCCTAATATGCCTTTTTTTTTTTTTAAGAGAGAAGGACAATGAGAGAGAGAAACAGAGAGAATCAACATCTATTGAGTTTTTCACATGGCTTTTGTTGGTCTGACACTTAGTTGTACACGTGGTGCTGGGGTTTGAACCCGTGTACTTGCGCAAGCCAGGCAAGCACCATAACTGCCGAGCCACAGCTCCAGCCCCCTAATATTCCTTTTTAACAAGATCCCATCCCCAATCTAGCTATGATGGTTTTTAAAACATTTTTCTCCTACCGAATTGTTGATACTACACTCCCAAATGAGGAGAAATTTATATAAATTGTAAAAGGGGGCTCAGAGCATGGTATGATTTGATTACATCTTGCCCTATGTTCTGTAATACTTGTGTTCTTAACTTATTCCTATCATTAGAAATTAAGCCATAATATATTTACTGGGTCCTAGATTCACTATGAAATTGCAAAGCCTCAGGGAAAGATAAGAGGTGCTGCCTCTAGGATGCTGTAGAGCTGGGGACAAATTCATTGCTGTGTCCAACCTCCCTTACTCTGCATAATAAGGTTAAATGAATATGAAAGGTAGCCTTGGAAAAGAAAATTCTTTCACAAAAAGTCAAAGTCAGCCTTGAAAGTGGAAAATGGCAGAGGAAGGAGAAACACTTTCACTTTCCTTTTATCTTGGTGGAGATGGTGTCCAGGGAGGTGGGCTTCTTGTGCCAGGAGTCTTTAAGCCACCAAAGTTAACATAAATATTTCTTAGATATGCTGTCTATCACCCAGGTCATTCTACATGATACAGTGCTCTTAAAGTGTATCTGCCCACATATGCTCGGCCCTTGTCATGTAGACTACACTTCCATCCATGCAGCCTGTGTGGCCTTCAAGTTATTAGCAATAGCCACAGTTCACTGGGAGTTACACAGAGCTTGTTGTCTTCCAAGGTCCTTGGGCCTGTTTCCTAAGTGTTGATAATAACAATTCCATTTACTTTTCCATTTCAGAAGACCTCCTAACAACTTTCCCATAATATCTATTTATTTTTGTACCAGGGATTGAATCCAGGGGTACTTAACCACTGAGCAACAACCCCAAGCCCTTTTTATATTTTCTTTTGAGCCAGGGTCTCGCTAAGTTGCTTAGAACCTCACTAAGTTGCTGAGGCTGGATACGAACTTGATATTCTCCTGCAGCCACCCAAGTCTCTGGAATTACAGGCATGTACCACTATACCCAGCCCATCATTCCTATCTTGAAAAATCTGTGTTTCTGAGGAGTGAATGCCCACCTTCCACTCTTCCAAGAGGAATGAATTTTACCTACAGGACATACACAGAGGAAGGAACTGACAAAGGAACCTCAGTCCTTCATGAGTCTCAGCATTACCCCCTTGGCACATGGCAAATTGTATTTTTAGCTGCTCCTGCCTGGCCAGCTTGTAAAATGGATTGTAAATTCCTTGAGGGCACAGAGCCTCCCATCTAACCTGTCTGTCTCTCTAGAGTTGATGAATGCTCATCACCATGTCTTACTGCCTCTGCCTCTTAAATGTCCTGAGTCCCTCTCCCTCTCACCACCTAAGGTTTAGCCCCTTCTCTCCACCTCTGTCTCTATCTCTTTCTCCTGTTGCAGTAGCTACAGTAAAGCTTTAAAACCCCAAGCAGGATCATATGTCTGCCGTTTACCCCCCTGCATGATGTAAAGAAGTCACCCAGATTCTTTGAAAAGGCTCTCTTCCTGAAGCATAGCATGAGAAGAGAGGGTTAAGTCACAACCTGGGGAGAAACTTGCTCCAAAGGAGAGGCTGCAAGACTCAGAGGCCTTCCCAGACACACTAGCTAGGAAATCCTCTCCTTCCCTCATGTCCCTTTGACTCGACTCTGAAGAGACACAGAAGGCGAACCCTGAATACTTTTATGCATTTATTTTTTGGTGAGATTCTCTCCTTCTGTTAGATTAGAAGTCCTTCACGGGGAGGTTGAGTCATCTTTGAACAAAACCCCAGGGTCTGGCCTAAGCACAGCAGGCCTCCATGATGGCCTCTCAACTGATTAACCAGGAAAAATTCTTACCCATGTGCAAGAAGCATTTTCTACTTCAGTAGCACCCACCCAAGAGAGTAAATAGAATGGCATTTCTCCCTCAATAAGTTTCAAACTGTTGAGGCTGCTTAAAGACTTTGAAGGTTCCTGGTAAGCATGCAAACCTTCACTGGGTATAACCAAAAACTCTCCCCTGAGAAATTAAAATATTCTTAGAATCAAACAAGAAGAGTGATATAACATACCAGAACCTCTGGAACACTATCAAAATGGTTCTAAGAGGAAAGTTTATCACTAGGAGTGCCTACAAAAGAAAATCAGAAAGATCCCAAGTAAACAACCTAATGATGCATCTCAAGGTCCTTGAAAAATGCAAACAAACCAATTCCAAAATCAGTAGGAAGAAGGAAATAATTAAGATCAGAGCTGAAATCAATGAAACCAAGACTAAAAATATGTATATAAAGGATTAATGAAACAAAGATTTGGTTCTTTGAAAAGATAAATAAGACCAATAAGCCCTTAGCCAAACTAACCAAAGAAGGAAAGGGAAAAATCAAATTACAGGTAAAAAAAGAAAAATGACCACAGACATCACAGAAATCCAGAAAATCATTAGAAACTCTTTTGAAGAGTTATATTTAGATAAGTTGGAAAACCTAGAAGAAATGGTTGCACTTCTAGACACATATGACCTGCCAAAATTAAATCAAGAGGATATAGAAAATCTAAACAGACCAATAACTAGCAATGAGCTAGAAGTAATTACAAGCCTTCCAACAAAGAAAAGCCCAGAACCAGATGGATCCTCAGATGAATTCTACCAGACCTTTAAAAAAGAACTAATGTCACTGTTCCTCTAATTATTCCATGGAACGAAAAGGATGGAGCACTTCCAAATTCATTTTATAAACCAGTATCACACTCACACCAAAACCAGATAAGGACATATCAGGGAAAGAAAACCACAGACCATATCCTTCATGACCTTATGTGCAAAAAATCCTTAATAAAATATTAGCAAATCATATTCAACAACATACTAAGAAGATTGTACATCATGACCAAGTTGGTTTTATTCTAGGGTTGCAAGAATAGTTTAACATACACAAATCAATAAATGCAGTTCACCATATAAATAGAATAAAGAACAAAAATCACATAATCATTTCAATAGATACACGGAAAGCTGTCAACAAAATTCTGTACACATTCGATGATAAAAACAGTGAAGAAATTTGAGGTAGAAAGTGAGTGAGGTAGAAAGAACCTACCTCAACGTCATAAAGGCTATCTATAACAAACCCAGATTAAACATTATAGTGAAAGGGGAAAAATTGAAAGCATTTCCTTTAAAATCTAGAACAAGGCAAGGATGTCCACTCTCACCGCTCCTGTTCAATATAGTACGAGAAATACTAGGCAGAGCAATTAGGCAAGAGAAGGAAATAAAGGAGATAAAAACAGGAAAGAAGTCAAATTCTCACTGTTTACAGATAATATCCTATTCCTAGAAGATCCAGGAAAAACTCCACCAGAAAATTATTAGAGCTAATAAATAAACTCAGAAGGAATAGCAAGTTATAAAATCAGCATACAAAAAATCAGTAGCTTTCTTATACACCAATAATGAATCTGCTGAAAAAGAAATCAGGAAAACAATCCCATTCACAATAGCCTCAAAAAGAAAAATATCTAGGAGTAGAAATAATCAAGGAGATTAAAGGCATACTGTACAATGAAAACTGTGGAACAGTTAAGAAAGAAATTGAAAAATCCCAAGAAGATGGAAAAGTCTCTTATGTTCATAGACGGAATTAATATTGTTAAAATGTCCATTCTATCATAGCAATATACAGGTTCAGTGCAATTCCCACCAAAGCTCCGATGACATTCTTCACAGAGCTAAGGAAATAAGTCCTAAAATCCATTTGGAAGAAAAAAAAGACTGAGGATAGCCAAAGCAATTCTACGCCAAAAAAATCAATGCTGGCAGCATCACAATACCTGATTTCAAATATGCAGAGCTATAGCAACAATAACTGTGTGGTACTGGCATAAAAACAGAGATATAGACCAATTATACAGAAGGAAAACACAGGGACAAACCCACACAAGGTACGGTCATCTGATCCTTCACAAAGTTACGAAAGACACACATTAGAGAAAAGACAGCCTTTTTTAACAAGTAGGGCTGGAAAAAACAGCTGTTCATATGTAGAAGAATGAGACTAGACCCCATCTCTCACTATACACAAAACTCAATTCAAAAGGATCAAAAATCTAGGAATTGGACTAAAATGTATGCAACTTCTAGAAGAACACATGGGGTCAACACTCCAGCATATAGGCATAGGTAATGACTTTCTCAGTAGGACCCCTAAAACCCTAGAATAATGCCAAGAATTAATGAATGGATGGCATCAACATTAAATGTTTCTGCATAGCAAAGGAAACGAGTGTGAAGAGCAAGCCTTTTAGGAGGGGAGAAAATCTTTGCCAGCTACTTTTCTGGTGGAGGATTAATATCCAGAACATATAAAGTTCTCCAAAATAAATAATCCAATTAGAAATGGGTAAATGAAGTAAAACAGACATTTCTCAAAAGAAGAAACACAAACGGCTACAAATTTATGAACAGTGTTCAACATCTTTAGCAATTAGGAAAATGCAAATTAAAATTCCACTGAGATTTCATATCACTCCAGTTAGAATGGCAGCCATCAAGAATACAAACAATAATTAATGCTGGGGGGAATGTGGAGAAAAAGGAGCACTTTTACACTGTTGGTGGGATTTTAAGTTAGTACAGCCACTGTGGAAATCATAGGGAGGCTCCTCAAAAGTGTAGGCATGGAACCACGGTATGACCCAGCTATACACTCCTAGGTATTCATCTGAAAGAATGAAACTCATTATAGCACAGTAACGCATGCGTTCCCATGCTTATAGCAGTGTCATTCACACCAGCCAAACTACGGAAGCAGCCTCGGTGTCCCTCAGCGGATGAATGGATGATTTTCATGACATCCACCCCCCTACTTCTCTCCTCCTTTTTCCTCTCTAGCTTCCACATGAGAGAAAACACACAACCCCTGACCTCTGAATTTGGCTTATGTTGCTTAACGTAGCATTCCCAAGTACTATCCATTTCCCTCAAATGACATGATTTCATTCTTCTTTTTGGCAGAATAAAACTCCCCTTCTTTCCTCTCTCCTTCCCTTCCTTGCTCTACCCAGATATCCTGAACAGGCATCTTATTAGCTGCTCTCAGGTCTTGAATCAGTTTGGCCAGAGGTGGGGCACTGGATTGGCCCAGCTTGAGCAGAGTTCCTCATCATCTCCAGGACATGCAGAATGTCATGTGAAAACATGCAGCTTCCATAGGTCTAAGGGGGCGACTAATGGCTGTGTAGGGATAACCTGTGTTCTCTCTGGAGCATGTCACCAAACCTGGTCCCTCTCACTCAAAATACATCTGGACAGTTCGGTGAGGGTGGACAGAGACTTGTGACTGGTAACCCTTGCACAGCTGTTTAGGAACAAGAATGTATTTTCCTGTAGTTAATATTCTTCTGTTAAATTGGATACCAATGCAGGTGGCTTACATCATGCCATAACAACTTCATTTGGGGCTTGAGAGCTGGCTCAGCAGTTGAAGCACTTGCCCAGCATGTGCAAGGACCCAGGCTGGAACCCCAGAACCACATACGCAATTAAATGTCAGAAAAACAAGGGCCAGATGGAAAAATAAGTAAAATTGATACTCTCTCTCTCTCTTTTTTTTTAAATTCATTTGTTTTATTTTATCCAGTTATTCAACATATAGTTGTTGAGGGCCTATTATGTATCTGACACTCTGCTTGATATGGAATATAAAAATGAGAAGGGCAGGTCCTGCCATAGGAGATTATAGTCTAGTGGAAAACGAAGCCACATGAACCTGTAATTTCCACTGCGTGTGACAAGAGCTACGATCAGGGTATGAGTTCGTTGCTGTAGTATCAAATGTGGTGTGTGATAGCCGCATGTCAGTCTGCATTCTGAACGTAATTCACGTACTTCCTCTTCTCCCGCTTCAACGTGGCTGTCCCGCATCCAGCTTTCCTGTGCACAGTATGCTATAGTCTACCCCAGCATTTTCACTCACATCCTCTCTAAAACTTGGAAAATCGGCTTCCTGAAATAAGCAAAGCATGTATGCATTCCCTTGCTTTGCAGAGATGGGAACGCCAGTGTTTTGAAACGACCTGTCATGATCACAGCTTATCACAGCCAGCACGAGTCAGCATTGACCCTCAAACCCATGCTTCGGCTCTTCCAAAGCCAACATGCTGCCACTGTTTCCCGCTAGACAAAGAATATCCTCCAGAAACAAAAATAACTCTGATCTGTCCCCAGCAGCATGCTGAAGGACACTGACCTGTGTGTCCCTGTGTCCATCTGTGTATGACCTTCAGTGGTCACGATGCCGCTGGACCTTGACACCCGTGCCTTCCTCCCCAGTCTGATGACAGACTCTGTGCTGCCCATGGATCTCATTAACGTAGTGGTGATGAGGCGCAGAAAGCTCTGGCTGAGGTTAAGTCCTAAGTGGGTAGATGAGGGACTCAGTTCTCTAGAAGAGTGCATCTAAGACTTCAAAGTACACACGGTTCACCCTCGATCTTGTCTAAACATGGCTATCTGATTGAGGTGGGGCCCGAGTTTTCCATTGCTGATGCTGAAATGCAAAGCAAAGATGTAGATGAAAGATGCTAATACATCTTAGCCACTCTTGGGGAGAAGAGCCAATCGGGGGGCTGGTAGCTTTCTTAAAGCCTGGGATGGAAAAATGTGGCTTGAAAAAATTATCCTAAAAACAGAGGTTTTAGAATTATATACATAACAAGGTTAATAATGTATATAATGTCGTTAGAACAAAAACGTTGTGTAAAAAGCAAATTATAACCTATGGTACTTTTTTCTTGTGTTTTCTCTTTGTAGGAGATGTCAGTGAAAAAAGGAACCCAGAATGATTACTAACCCATGACTCCCAACAGTATGACAGGTATCTATATATTCTTCCTTATTTTTTGTATCTGTGTCTTCATATTTGTTCCACCTCAAGTGAAGTATGGGGTTCCTAAAGACTGACCAGAGAGTCTTAGCAACAATTCTTTCCAAATGAACAATTATTATTAATTCCAGTGAATACATCCCTACAGAATGTGCTTCCATCTTCTTTAGAATTTACAAGATACATCATCACCAGAAAGACAGTGGACAGGACATGATAAATCTCAGCGAAAGGTTCTTAGCCATCCTAAAATCACTTTCAGCACATCTACTTTTTACAGCCATTCAGGTCCATATGATAAATGACTCTGCATCCTTAGCGACCATGGTGTCCACCTATCTTCCAAAAGTGGGCTGTTTATTCCACTGAGCAGTGGAGTCAGCATGGAAAATGATCAGACCACACAAGGCACAAGTGAGCTATATAACTCTTAGCCACCTGGAGGAATATGACTGCAATAGCACAAATTCTTTTTTGTTTTTTTTCATTTTTTATTAAGAGTATATAGAGATACAAATGAGAGGGAAACATTATCAAACCATCAATGACCAATGTATATATATACATACATAGTTATCCAGGGGTAATGCCAAAACATGGATGACCACCTTGGGTTTCACCTGTTGCAGTTTCCCCCAGAAGAACTCTTGCATTAAAAGGGTATCTCGTGGAGGAATGACATCTGCTTCTGAGATGGTTCCCCCATATTCCCACCCTCCAGTATCCTAGGAGTTCTTCAAATACCCTCCCCCCTACCCCTACCCCTCCCTATGCCTCCAAGTATCCTGGGGAGCCATCCCCCTATTACAAATAGCACAAATTCTTTATGCAACACAGAGGGAAGATCACATGTTCTAAGGCCCCAAGGGCAAGACAAATAATGCCAACAACTACAAAGCTTGGTTGTAAGGATAAACAAATACACAGAACTGGAAAACTCCCTCTCTCTGAAAGAGAACTGCCCAACTCAGAGTCATCACTGACAAGCAGGAATGAAAGCCAATGTGTTCAGAGACTTTGAGTTTTCAAGAGAAGTTGGAAATTGAGATTTTAAGTGACATATTTTAATTTTTAAATGTGAGCAAATAACTTATATTAATATCAAAGACTCGTGACCCAGCCATCCTGGGTACTCAGGAGGCTGAGGCAAGAGGATCACCAAGTTCAAGGCCAGCCAGGTCAAATTAGGGAGATTGTTTCAAAATAAAAATTTTATTTTTTTTTATTAGAAGTATATAGAAATACAGTTGAGGGGGAAACATTATCAAAACATTAGCAATCAATGGATATAAACTTTGTTATCCAGGGGAAAAGCCAAAACATGGATAACCACCTTGGGTTTTACCTGTTGCGGTTTCCCCCAGAAGAACTCATGTGTTAAATGGGTATCTCGTGGAGGAATGACATCGGCTTCTGGGATGGTTCCCCCATCTTCCCAATCCCCAGACTCCTATGAGTTCTTCATATACCTTCCTTCCCTCCCCATGCTCCTCCCTACACCTCCAAGTATCCTAGAGAGCCATCCCCCTATTACTCTGAAAGTCATTCAATTTGAAGTTTTGTTAGGTTAGCCGTCTGCCATACTGCTTCCCCATATATGCTAGCATCAACAGATGAGAAAAACCATTCAGCCCTTGAGTCTCTGAGCTTGGGAGACTTCACTAAGCATAATTCTATCCATCTCCATCCATTTGATTTTAAAAGCCATAATATCGTCCTCTCTAATGGCCGAGAGTATTCCATAGTATATATGTACGAAAGCTTTTGTATCCACTCGTCAAGTGAGGGGCATCTGGGTTGGTTCCATACTCTAGCTATAGTAAATTGAGCTGCTATAAACATTGATGAAGCCACATCACTATAATACGCTGATTCTAAGTCTTTTGGGAAAATTCCCAGGAGTGGGATAGCTGGGTCGTAAGGTGGTTCCATCCTTAATTTTTTGAGGATTCTCCATACAGCTTTCCATAGTGGCTGAACCAGTTTGCAGTCCCACCAGCAGTGTAATAGTGTTCCTCTTTTCCCACAGCCCCTCCAGCATCTGT